>CAUYPK010042361.1:0-14420 GCA_963574355.1 Loris lydekkerianus | reverse complement strand
CAAAACAAACCACAGACTGCCCTGGGGTCAGGGGCAAGCTGTTCAGGCATTGTGGAAGCAGTCAGGTGAGCAGCACTCCGGTTCCCTTCAGCAGAACCCCCCCCCCCCCCCCCCCCGGTGTGTGTGTGTGTGTGTGTGTGTGTATTCCTGAGGATTTTTTTTTTGTACAAAAATCATGTCATCTGCAAATAGAAATCATTTTATTTCTTCCTTTCTGATCTGTGTGGATGACTTTGCCCCCTTTCTCTTGCTTAACTGCCCTGGCCAGAAATTCCTGCTCAATGTAGGAATGTGGTGAGAACAAGAATCCTTGCCTTGTTTCTGATCTTACAGGGAAAGGACCCAGTCTTTTACCACTGTTTATGATGCTTCAGGTTGAGGAAGTTCCCTGTGTTCCTAGTTTGTTGAGTGTTTTTCAAATACTTTTAACCATCAAGGGGTGTTGGATTTTGTCAAATACTTTCTGGTATTTGTTGAGATGATCTTTGTTTCTTTGTGCTTTACTCCATTCTTACGGTGTTATGTATTAGTTTGCTAGGATTGCCATAATGAAGTGCCACATAGTGAATGGTTTAAATGATAGAAACTTATTTTCTCAGAATTCTGGAGGCTGGAAGTCTGAGAACAGAGGTGGGCAGGATTTATTTCTCCTGAGGAGTTTCTCCTTGGCTTGTAGACGGCCAGCTTCTCCCAGCGTCTTCATGTGGTCTTCCTTATCTGTGTTTGCGTCCTAATCTTCTAAGGCCATTGGTTGTATTGGATAGGACTCGCCCTAGTGATCTTATGTTAATGTATTTGCCTCTTTAAAGAGAGTATGAATAGCACATGTCTATTATAAAAATAATTAAAATAATTAAAAAATGGAACAAACAAAAAAAAAAAATAAATAAAAATAAAGACATTATGTCCAAATACAGTCACAATCTGAGGTCCTGGGGGTAGGACCTCAACATCTGAACTTGAGGAAGACACAATTCTGCTCATAATATTACACAGATGGATTTTTATATGTTGAACCAACCTTGCATTCCTGGGATAGATTCCCCTTGATAATGAGATTTATTTTTCATATGTTGACAGATTTGGTTTGCTAGTACTTTGGTGAGGAGTTTTGCAAACAGCTAGCATTATCTTTTTTTATTCCTGCCATTTAAAGTGCTTATACATGTACTATATCATTGACTCTTAAACAGCACTCCATGAGGTAGGTGGGAAACTCAGATTCACCCCAGCAAACTGAGGCTCAGGAACGTTAATTTTCCACCAATTATAAATGTGCAGTAGTACATAGTATAAATTAGAATTAAAATGACAAATGGGGAGAACATTTAGGGAGATGAAAGCAGGATTTGTTGAGAACAAAGAAAAACTTTGTATAGATGGAAGTTTACAGAGTCAATTTGAATAGCATCAGTGATCTCAATGAAGTAAGAACTGAGGTCATCTGCTGATGTGCAGAATAAGAGTAGATAGATTTGTGGTTTCAATTCATGCATGTAATTAAACCAAGTACGGATGACAATTCTCATTACTTCTGAGAAATTGATTTGATCAGATTAACTAGAGGGAGAACAAATCAAAATTTTAATGATAGAGATTTGACTATACACATATCAGTTAATCGTAAACCCCACCTTACAGATTCCTTCTTTTGTGGAAAAGTAGGTTTCTTGGAAAGTTAGTCTCCAAGTCAATTTCTAGTTCACACAGGTACCTCTAAGCCTTGGCAGAGCTTTATCATGACCAATCAGGAAATGCTGACTTCAAATTCCACATCTGGCCCAACCCATCGCATGACTTTGAAAGTCATTTAGCTCTCCAAGACTTTACTCCTTAAATTAATTTGAATTTAATTCCTTAATTCAAAGGAGGGAATTAAATGAGATGATTAGCTCTCTTCCAATTTTATGTCTCTCTTCACTTAGTGACTAAGGGGAGTGATGATTCCAGTGCCTGGAATTTTTAAATAGCAATGATGAGGAATTCACTGATGGGAGAATCAGGAGTCACCAAAGAGAAACGAAGTCTTGTTGAGGATAGAGAACAGGTAACCCTGGACAGTGGCCAGGGCAAGTGAGAAAGGGAGAACAGACTGGGCTGGAAGTAGGGGGTAGGCATGGGCATATTACTTAGGCTTCTGGAACTAGGTGGCCAATTAACTGGACTGCCTGAGCTCACACGTACAAGACCAGTCTGAGGAAGAGTGAGAACCTGATTGATCTCTAAAAATAGCTGGGTGTTGGGCGGCGCCTGTGGTTCAGTGAGTAGGGTGCCGGCCCCAAATACCGAGGGTGGCAGGTTCCAACCCAGGCCTAGGCCAAACTGCAACAAAAACATAGCCGCGGGTTGTGGCAGGTGCCTGTAGCTCCAGGTACTCAGGAGGCTGAGGCAAGAGGATCACATAAGCCCAAGAGCTGGAGGTTTGGAGGTTGCTGTGACACCCCAGCCCTTGAAGTGAGACTTTATGTCAAAAAAATAAATAAATAAATAAAAATAAAAAATAAATCATAATGAAGAACTTGCTAGAATTATTACAATAAAATATAGAAGTAAACAAACATGCTAACCATGCAACTGAATCACTATCATCTTCTGAGAGAGTGTGCCAATTAAATAAGATCAAAATAATATATTCTTTAACAGCTGACTCCAGGCAGAAGGAAAAATCATGACTTCCTCTAACAATTTATTACAGAAAATCCCACACATGTACAAAAGTAGAGAAAATAATACACCAAATTCCCATGTCTCCAAGCTTCAACAATTACCAACATACAGCCCATTCTCCCCATCCTCCCTACCACTCCCCATTCCTCAGATCATTTTAAAGCAAATCTCAGGAGATTCCTAAACTCACTGAAATTGAGATTTAAAACTTTATGATTTCTGGTTCTTGCATTGTGCAAATTTCTTTCAACTCCAAGAAAATATTTCCTCACATTTTTCTAGCTATTATCTATATGATCTAATATTCTTTGGTTTTAATCTCAAGAATTTGAAGTCTCTCTCTCTACATATATATATATACACACACACACAAAAAATTTTTTTTTTTTTTGAGACAGAGTCTTACTTTGTCACCCTCGGTAGAGTGTGGTAGCCATCATAGCTCACAGCATTCCATTCTTCCATTCTAGGGTAGATACCTAGTAATGGAATTGCAGGATCAAAGGGAAGCCTACTTTTAGTTCTTTGAGGATTCTCCATACTTCTTTTCAAAAAGGCTGTATTAGTTTGCCATCCACTAGCAATGAAGTCTGTATTATTAAAAAACAAAACTGGAAACATTCAGGGCAATGCTAAGGAATAGATACCTGAAATGTCTTCTTCAGAGTTCTGTCCAACAGGACTTAACACCAGAACGTTCTTAAATGTTACTAAAGGGTAACAAGATTCTTATCTACAGGGTTTATGCTCCCTGATGTTCCTATCTGAGAGTCTTAAATTACTCCAATTAGTTAAAGGAAGGTTTGAGAGCATTTAAGCATGAACAACACTATTAAAAATGCTCACACTTTGAACAAGAGAATTAGATACGGAGGCAGCAAGGCCTGTTGCTGTAGATTACTCGTCTGAGTCACTGCTGGTTGACTCACCCTTAATCTCCTAGCTGTGAAATATGGATAACAGCACAAACTATCTACACTGGTTAGAAAAATGAGACTTATATTTTGATCTTCTTTAAAGAAGTGAGCTGCCTTAGCTGAGTTTCCTTTCATTGTTCTTAGTTCTTGTATCAGTGAAGGAATTATTCCTTGGTAAATACATATGCTCTTCCACTTGTAGAACAGGGAAATAGAAATCAAGACCTTATAAAATATTTCAAAATATTAAAAAAATTTGCTCCTTAAACGTTTTTAAGTGTTTTTACTGAGATAAAATGCACAGAACGCTCACTGTTGTAACTATTCTGATACGTACAACTCAGCGTTTTTATTGTGTTCACAAGGTCGTGCAACTATCACCACTGCTTCCAAAACCTTTCATCATCCCAAGAGGAAACACTTTCCTCTTCCCCTTCTCCCCACTTCATCTCCTGGCAACTATTACTCAGCCTTCTTTTTTTACAGATTTGCCTTTTCTGGACGTTTCATATAAATGGAATCATACAGTATGTGGCTTTTGGGTCTGGCTTTGTTTACTTACCATAATGTTTTCATCAGCTTGCTGAGTAACTAGGACTACAGGCATGCACCACCACACCAGGCTAATTTTTCTATCCTCTGTAGAGGTGGGGGTCTCACTCTTGCTCAGGCTGGTCTTGAACTCCTGGCCTGAAGCCATCCTCCCAAATAAGACTCTCAGAAGGCTAGGATTACAGGCATGAGCCACCATGCCTGACCAGTACTGACTTTTTCTTTTTTGAGGCAAAGTCACTGTCACCCTTGGTAGAGTGCTGTGGTGTCACAGCTCACAGCAACCTCAGCCTCCCAAGTAACTGGGACTACAAGCACCTGCCACAACACCCAGCTATTTTTTTGTTACAGTGGTCGTTGTTTAGCTGGCCCAGTCTGGGTTCAAACCCGCCAGCCTGGGTGTATATGGCTGGCACTACAACCACGGAGCTAAGGGCACCACCAGTACTACCTTTTTATAAAGGCTGAATACTTCATGCTAGGATGTATCATAAAATAGGATATAAAATAGGATATATCCCATTTTATTTATTCATTAGTTGTTTCCTTTTTGGCAATTATGAGTATTTCATAGCATTTGTAATGTTCAACGCTAGGAAATTTGTATAAACATGTTTCATTTCTCTTAGGTACTAGGAGTGGAATTGTGGGGTCATTAGGTATCTATGCTTAATATTTTGAGGAATTCTCAAACTGTTTTCCAAAGTGGCTGTACCATGTTGCATCCCCACCAGCAATGTAGGAGGGTTCCCATTTAGCCACATCCTCACCAATGTTTTGTGTGCCACACTAGTGGTTGTTAACTGTTATCTTATTGTGGTTCTGATCTGCATTTTCCTAATGACTGTTTGTAACCATTTTCTCATGTGCCTATTGGCCATTTCCACATCTTCTTTAGAGAAGTGTCTATTAAAATCCTTAGCCCATTTTTAACTTTGGTTGCCTTATTATTGAGTTATAGGAGCTCATTGTAACCTCCTAAGTTCTCACCAAGATTAAAGCTAACACAGAGCCACGAGGATGTATTTGGACCCTGTACCCACGTGTGCATAAGGTCAGACCTGCAGAACACACAGCCATGAGGACGTATTTGTACCCTGTACCCATGTGTGCATGAAGTCAGTGCTGCGTGCACAGACCTTGGTTTTATAAACCAGCTTCCTCTGGACCCAGTCTTACTAGAACAGATGGATCATCTCTCATGTTGAGGCTCCTCACATAGAACAGGGCTTTTCTCTGAGGTGTTCTGATCTATCCTCAGGCCCTAATGTGAGGCATTTTATTCTAATGGGCCTGGCGACCATGGGAATAGGTGGGAGAAAATTGAATGGTGCCTGCCTTGAATATGAGTGCCACTCCTAAGGCCCAGAGGGCCCTGGAAGGAATTTCAAGTCACAGAGACCTTTGCACAAACTCCATGCTTATAAATGCAACTTGCAACAAAGTAAAAAAGTAATCAAGCTGCTAGGACAGATGTATTAAAAAAGCATATTAGTGTCAAGAGTGGTTAGTTAAGCATAATTGCCACTTTTTTTTTTTTTTTTTTGCAGTTTTTGGCCAGGCTGGGTTTGAACCCACCAGCTCCGGCATATGGGGCTGCCAGTACCTTACTCCTTTGAGCCACAGGTGCTGCCCCATTTTTTTTTTTCCCCCCCTGGGAGTCTCACTCTGTACCCTGGGTAGAATGTCCTGGCATCATTATAGCTCACAGCAATCTATAACTCATGGGTTCAAGTAATTCTCCTGCCTCAGCTTCCGAAGTAGCTGGGAACTACAGGGACCTGCCACACCTGGGTAGTCTTTCTATTTTTAGTAGATGGGGTTGCACTGTTGCTCAGGTTGGTCTGAAACTCCTAAACTCAAGGGATCCTCCCATCTCGGCTCCCGGAGTGCTGGGATTACAGGCTGAGCCACCATGCTTGGCCATGGTTGCCACTATTTAGGAGCTGTGTCATTTGTGAACATGACATGTTTTCCAAAGTGCTTTTCTTCTGTTTTTTGCAGACATGATCTTGCTCTGTTGCCTACGCTACGGTGCAGTGACATCATCATAGCTCACTGCACCCTGAAATTCCTGGGACTCAAGTTATCTTCCTGCCTTAGCTTCCTGAGTAGCTGGGACTATAGGCGTGTGCCACTACGCCCACCTAATTTTCCTATTTTGTATAGACAAGGTCTTACTTAGGCTGATCTCAAACTCCTGGCTTCCAGAAATCCTCCTGTGTCTGCCTCCTAAATTGCTAAGATTACAGGTGATAGCCACCTTGCCCAGCCCAAAATATTTTCCTACCTATTTCTGTCCCTAAGTTGCCAACATGGTTCAGCAAACATGCCTTTAAAGATTAAATATTACTAAATGTAAAAGTAGATTTGTCTACAATTAGAGGACTTACCACATGGACTTGAACAGGAGAGGCTAAGGAGGGGAAGGCAGAGAAATTAGGGGTGCTACATGAAGCTGTTGCATAGCTGTTTTACATGTGTCTTTGGAACACGCATGAAGGCTTTAATATTTTTATATGTGAAGGATGACGCTGTAATAATTAAGCAGGACAAAACTTAAGATCTAATCTTTGCCACTGAAGAGTTTCTGTATGCAGTAAGGAGTGCCAATAAGAGGTGTGAGCTTACAATATTGTGGTGATACGTTTATTGTATTGAGGGACTTCCAGGTAGGATTCAAAGAGAAAGAAACCCATCCAGAGGCATCAACAGGACCTGTAAGCTGTATTTAATAAACACTAACTGGACACACCAGATATGAAAGAAGTAGGATGCAGACAGTAAGAATTGGAAGAAATCAAATACAAACATTAATTTTTACCACTAATCCTAACTACGAGAGAAGTACAAAATTTGTACAAGTTATACTTTATAATGAAATTTTGATACCTGTCAAAAGGATAAAAACCTACACACATACTGCAATAAAATTTTTTTTAAATTGTGCTTAACATCAGAATTTCCCTAAAATAGATTGGCAAAATATCCATACAACATCTAGTCTTCCACACATATATTCTCCATTAAAGATTTCCTAAACAGCACAAATACTTTTGAGCCTACCGGTGGAGCAACCAATCCATTGTAGGCAACTGAATGTAAAACGCCTCCAAGCAACACTGTAACATTTGTGTTAAGTCCACTTCTCCATGAAAGTCCACCTTATTTTCAGTCTGGCTTACTATAAAGTTCTCTTCAGAACTGTTTATATGTCTTTTGTCTGATCATCTTCTTCTAGTTTCCTGATTTCATTTTTTAAACAGTTTATAGTTTCACGACTTGCTTTTAATCTCTCTTTAAGCTCTGCAATTTCAAAGCTTGTTTTTTTCTTGGCAGCTTCTAATTTTTCTCTAGTTTTCACTTCAAGTTCTGCAACTAGGAAAAACAAATACTTTTATGAATTATTTAATTTTTTTCACATGTCTAAGATGACACAGCGTAATAAATATGCCATTTCCTTAGTCAGTGTCTCCATGATGCAATGTGGACAACTGAAGATACATAACATCAACTGTGGGCTGGCGAGCGGTGGGAAAAACAGGCTACCTTGCCTTCCTCGGTAGAGTGCTAAGTTGTCATAGCTCACAGCAACCTCAAACTCTCGGGTTTAAAAGATCCTCTTGCCTCAGACTCCTGAGTACCTGAGACTACAGGAGCCCATCACAACCCTCGGCTATTTTTAGAGATGAGTCAAGCTGGTTTTGAACTCCTGACCTCAAGGGATCCTCCCACCTTGGCCTTCTAGAGTGCTAGGATTACAGGCTGGGGCCACTGCACCCAGCTGGGGAAATAGTTTTTGAATTCCGAAAAGAAATCTAAGATGTCTTCTACAACTAAGAATGAGGTTTTGTTGACTAACTCACAGTTAAGATTTAAAGTCATTAATGTCCTTGTTTTTCACCATATACATACTAATTTGGAAATAAGGGGGTATATATATTGAAGAGACATCAGCTAATAGGAGAGCTAAGTGAAAGTATTCTTAAATTGATGTATAGATGAAACTTACATAAAAATCACACTATCAAAATAAGACCATATCTTTTTTCCAAAAAATGTAGCATTAACCACCCAAGTTTGAATTCCAGCTCTACTACTTACTACCTGTGACACTCTAAGTTATTTCATTTACGTTCATTTCCTCATTTATAAAACAGAGATTATCATGTCAAACACCTCATATTATTTCTTGAGGATATTTTATATGAATTAATATATAGAACCAGAATACTGTCTGGTACATTAAAAAAAGCTCTATCAACTATTATTGTGACAACAGAGGAACATTAAATGATACTTGAAACATTGTATGCAACAAATTACTGAAGAAAATGTCATTACTACAAAATAGAACACTTATGCCACTTGAATATGTAGCAGCATGTTTTTAAAGAAAAATGCCTGCTTGAATCCAACATTTCCATCTTGTGGACATTTTAGGTAATTGCTGCTGCTATTAGAGTAAATACTTTTTTTAGATGGTCACTAGCTGTAAGCAGGATGGTTTGGTGGAAAAAAGGCAATTTTAAAATCAGAAAGATTTTTACTCTTACAATCAGCACTTAAAAATTAAAAAAAAAGAAAGGGAAATCAGAAGGCAGAAAGACTTGAGTTCAAATAAGCCCTTAGTCCCTTTTAGCTGAACGCTGACATCTCACTGACATCTCTTAAGTCTCCCTTAATATCTTCCTTTATGAGATATGGTTAAAACTAGATATTTCTCAGAGGATTTATGATAACTAAGTGAAATAAATACATGTAAAGCATCAAGTACGTAACATGTGATGAACATTAGTGAGCACTTTCCTTAGTACGCTCAGGGCCAGTAACTTGCTTTTTGTGATACATTTTTGTAACACAAAACAACCCATATTTTTTCCTTGTAATTTCTTTCACTGCTTTTATTTAAAAAGTTATTTTACAAATATGTAGTACAGGCTTGGCACCCGTAACACAGTGGTAACGGCGCCAGCCACATACACCCAATGTAGCAGTTTCGAACCTGGCCCGGGTCAGCTAAACAACAGCTAAACAACTCCAACAAAAAACAGCTGGGCATTGTGGCAGGCGCCTGTAGTCCCAGCTACTTAGGAGGCTGAGGCTATGAGTTGCTGTGAGCTGTGACCCTACAGCACTCTACTGAGGGTGACATAGTGAGACTCTGTCTCAAAAAAAAAAGTAGTACATCCATAATAGAAATTAAAAGGCTGAAAAGAATAGACACCAAAAAACTATCTTTGTGCACTTCTGCCTGGCCTCCCCTTTTTTCCTCTCAACATAAAGGGCATCTTATTACACACATTGTTCTGCACTGTGCTGTTTCACTCCATTCCGTATCACAGAGTTGTCTCTTTACAATGAGTGTAGAGGAGTATACAGCCCATCTATGAACGTACATTCAGAGTATTCCTGTTTTTGTTATAAACATTGAAATAATGTGTATGCAGTACATAATCATTTCAGTAAAATAAACTTCTATAAGTAGAATTGTTAGGTTAAAGAATACATGTTTCTTGTAATTTTTGAAGAATGCCAAGCAACTCCTAGCAGGATCTACCAATTTATAATTCCACTGTCATTATGTCTGTTACCCTACTGCATCAACTTTTTGGCCTACATCTGAAAGGCTAAAAACAGCATTTCAGGCTTGGCGCTTAACTCAGTGGTTAGGGCACTGACCACATATACGGGGCCGGCAGGTTTGAACCTGGCCCAGGGCCTGCTAAACAACAATAACTACAACGAAAAAAAATATCTGGGCTCGGCTACTATAGCACAGTGTTATGGAGTTGGCCACATACACAGAGGGTGGCAGGTTCGAACCCAGCCTGGACCAGCGAGACAACAATGAAAGCTGCAATAAGAAATGGCCAGGCATTGTGGTGGGTGCCTGTGGTCCCAGCTGCTTGGGAGGCTGATGCAGAAGGATCGCTTGAGCCCAGGAGTTTGAGGTTGCTGTGAGCTGTGACATCACAGCACTCTACTGAGGGTGACATAGTGAGACTGTCTCAATTAAAAAAAAAAAAAGATTTATAGAACAGCCTTTTCATAAAATACAGTGTTACTTGATATATGTAAATAAATGATGTTAGTTTTGTTCAAAAACATAAAAATGTGGGCACTTGAAATTTAAGAGAAGTTTCCTTTATGAATTGGGTACATTTAATGGTATGAAAAGGAAAGATCAGGAAGAGAAAGTGACCAATAACAAAGTATGATAAAACAGTAATAACTAGTGCTTTTTACCTTTTTAAACCTATCATACACTTATCTGTTTTATGGTTATGACAAAGTAGGCTAGGCAAATATTTTTGCAGGTATAGGAAATAAAGCATACAAACTTTCAGTAACCACCAAGTGACAAAATTATCATATCCAGACCTTTCAACTCCTAGTCACGTGCTTCATGAAAATGTAAACAAAACATGGCAATAACCACCAAAGGTTAGACAGCGCTCTCTCCTCCACCCCTTCTTTTATTGGATCATTTTCAGCCCTCAAATGTACTAGTTTATTTTCCCCATGAAAACAATACCCTCTGGACTTCCTGTCCTGCTTCTCCTTCAAGGGCAAATGCTCCCTTCACAGGCAAGCTCCAGGCAGAGTGGTCCATGGTGCCTTCCCCAATTTCTCTCATCTCACTGTCTCTTATCCTTTCAATTGATCTGTCCCTACGGTTCTCCTTGAATTGTTCCACCTCACTGTTATCCAGGGTCTTGGTTCTCTTCTTACTGGAGCTATCAGCAGTACTGAGCAGAGCTGATGATGAATTCTTGATACACTTTCTTCACTTGGCTTTCAGAACATCACAAGCACCTGTTTGCCCTCTCTCCATATTTGCTGTTCTTTTTTTTTTTTTTTCCCCAGGCAGAGTCTCAAGCTGTCACCCTGGGTAGAGTGCCGTGGTATCATAGCTCACAGCAACCTCCAACTCTTCGGATTAAGTGATTCCCTTGCCTCAGACTCCTACAAGCACCCGCCACAATGCCAGGCAATTTTTTTTGTTGTCGTTGTCATGTTGTTTTGGCTGGCCTGGGCCAAGTTCCAACCTGGCAGCTCCAGTATATATGGTCGGCACCGTAACCACTGCACTACAGATGCTGTGCTTTGCTAACCATTTTTAATCTCCTTCGCTGGTCATCTCCGTG
Organism: Loris lydekkerianus; assembly: GCA_963574355.1. Lineage (NCBI taxonomy): Eukaryota > Metazoa > Chordata > Mammalia > Primates > Lorisidae > Loris > Loris lydekkerianus. Next base: position 3,133 of record CAUYPK010042361.1, on the reverse strand, counting down.
ACCTCTAAATGTTAAGAGTGACCACACTCAGTCCTTGGACCTCTTTTCTATCTTCACTCACTCCTTTGATGATACAGCTTGTTCTCACAAGGTATAATTCTATTCATTTCCAAATTTGTATCTTCAGCTAGACTTCTCTTTGCATATCAGACTGGAGGGTCCAACACCCCCCTTCAACATCTCTACTTACCAGTTTTACATGCATCCTACATCTAACATGTCCAAAATTATGGTCTTGATCTATCCCCCAAAGCCTGTTTTTCCCAGACTTCCCATCTCTACAAAAAGCAGTGAATTTTGGAGGATTTCTCAGACCTTAAACCTTAAAAGTCATCCTTTACTTATCTTTCTCCGACACCTCAATATTCAAACCATCGGCAAATGCTACTGTACCGATTATCATCAATGTGGCATTCAGGTATTCACCACTTGAGCATAAACATGAAATTATGTGTAAAATGACATATGTAAAAATATGAGATAAACTAGTTCACAGTAAACAAAAGTATAATTATGTTCTATAAAGTTCTTCATGTAGGTTTTTGTTAGTAAAGACTAGTAAACACAAAATGATTAAAAAATGAAACGCTATACAATAAATAGTATTTCAGAGAACGTGAAAGACCGTCTTTTACCTTTTTGAGAGTAGGTATACTTTGCAAACAATTTAAAGCATCCCTCTTACATGTTCTATGGTGACGCATACCTTGTTTTTTAACAGTGATCATTAATACACAGTTTAATAACCACTAAATCACAGTCTTCTCACTATTACAGAATACATTATTTTTTAGGATTGTGAATTCAAGATACTTACATTCTGTTTCATGCTTATAGGCTCCTAATGTTAGCTGACGAGATGTTGTTAATAATTGTTGCATCATTGCTGTTGGGTCTTGAAATATCTAATTGGATACAACGGAAAAAAAACCCAATTAACTTCAAAGTTCTCCAATGTAAAGTGCTTTTAAAACTCTCATTATAAAATCTTACCATTTCATCATAGAACTCTGAAACCACTGTCTTTTTTCCTAGCATTGCATTAGTGTCTGATTGAAACAGCTTTAGTAAGTGATATAGGGTTACCTGTGAGATAAAAACAGACATCACATCCATAGAACGGTTTTCATCACCACTGTAAGACCCTGTTATTTCCTTAAATTAGAGAATGGCATAAGAAGACATATCAAATTCACAGTCACATGATCCTGTTTCAACTTACTGAGTGGCAAATCACTCAAACTCTCTGTACATTTATTTTCCTATTAGGTAACCCCTACTTAACATCAATGTTCCAAAGAAGGTAAATAAAAGTCTGTTCAAACATCTCTAGATAATAGCAATATATAAAAATAACACAAGGCCAGGTGGCTCATGTCTGTAATCCTATCTGGGGGGCTGAGGCGGGTGGATTGCTTGGGCTCAGGAGTTGGAGACCAGCCTGAACAAGAGCAAAACCCCATCTCTACTAAAAATAGAAAAACTAGCTGGACGTGGTGGTAGGTGCTGGTACTGTCAGCTACTCGAGAGGCTGAAGCAAGAGGACTGTTCAAACCCAAGACTTTGAGGTTACTGTGACCTATGATGCCACAGCATGCTACCCAGACTGACAGTGAAACTGTCCCCCAAAACAAAACAAAACAAAAGATGGTGTACCAACAATATGGAAAGGGAGGTGGGAAATGCACAGAATTCCACCGAGTAACTCTGAAAATAAGAGAGTATAAATTTAAAGCTAACAATCTGATAATTTTCTGGAATAAACAGAAAGCAGATGAGATTACAAGAATAACCCATAACAGAAAAAAAAATCACAATCTGAAAACTAATGTAAGAAAACTGCATCAGAAGGAGGAGTCAGAGCTCTCAAAAGTCCCAGGAAGGTTCAACCTCACAGGTGGCAAGTACCAAAATTAAGAATGCTACATTAGAGCTGAGCCTGTTGACCTTCCTTTCTTTTCCCTCTACTCACAGACAAAAAAATACTCCCCTTTGGTACCTAGAATTTTCACCCAACCATCAAGTGTGACAGAAAAATAAAGACATGTCCAAATGGGCAATGGCTCCAAAAATTTATTTCTCAGGTAGTCTTTCTGAAGGAATTCTTCCAGCAAAATAAAAAGAAGAAACTTAAAAAGGACCATTTGTCATCACTGAGAGTTTAAAGATACGGTACCTAAAGTTGTGAAATCCAAAATCAAATGTTTAAATATATGAGCTGCATGGGAGTAATTTCTAGAAGAATCGAAACAGGTCACTGTCAAAAGGTGATTTTCCTGGGTAAGGGATTAGAGATGAGGGAAAGATATTATGAGTTGATTTGTATCCCCCAAAAGATACGCTGAAACCCTAAATTTTAGTACCTCTGGATGTACTAAAATTTGGACATAGGGTCCTTGTAGATGTAATTAAGTTAAGATGAAATTATTAGGGTTGGCCCTAATCCAAAGTCTGGTATCGTTAAAAGAACACAAGAGACACAGAGACAGGAGAGGGAGAGACAGAGCCACCTCACAATGAAGGCAAAGACTGAAATTACGCTGCCAAAAGCCAAGGAACAACTGGAGGCTACTAGGAGCTGGAAGAGGCAAGGAAAGCGCCTTCTCCAGAGTCTTGGGAAAAAAACATGGCCAACACGTTGACTTCAGACTTCCAGAGCTGTGAGAATAAATTTCTATTGTTTTAAGCCACAGGAAATTAAGTACCAGGAAACTAATATAGGAGACTTACACTTTTTATTTTAAAAGTCTTCTTTTAAAACTATGTTCCTGTCTGACTTTTATTATTTATTTATTTTTTTGGAGACAGAGTCTTACTTTGTCGCCCTCGGTAGAGTGCATCATAGCTCACAGCAATCTTAAATTCTTGGGATTAAGTGATCCTCTTGCCTCAGCCTCTCAGGTAGCTGGGACTATAGGTGCCTGCCATGACACCTGGCTACATTTATTTATTTATTTTATGATAGATAAAAATATGCACCATAGATGTGGTGCGACCCATTACCCTCCCTCCACCCAAACCTCCCCCCTCCCTTCCCCTTCCTTGGTCCTTTTCCCATAGTCTTGTGGTATAGTTGGGTTATAGCCTTCATGTGAAAGCTATAGTTTAGCTTCATAGTAGGGCTGAGTACATT
>CAUYPK010042359.1:0-13312 GCA_963574355.1 Loris lydekkerianus | reverse complement strand
GGCTGAAAAGAATTAAAAAAATTAAAAGTAGAAAAAAATGAATAGCATCAATGTATAGAGTACAAAATTCTCCATCAATCAGTATATACCACAACACAGTAGAATAAATATTTATTGAGATATGGAGCTACAAAAACACATAACATTAAAACGGACAAAACTTTTGAAACAACCTAATACTTTGCATCAAAACTTACCCAGCCTGGGCAGTGCCTGTGGCTCAAAGGAGTAGGGGCTGGCCCCATATGCCAGAGGTGGTGGGTTCAAAGCCAGCCCTGGCCAAAACTGCAAAAAAAAAAAAAAAAAACTTACCCATCCTGTGCCTCTTCCTTCAGAAACTCATTCTGTCTTAAGTGGCCTTCAATTAATTGTAATCACTATAATCCTTTGGGATGCATTCTATAGGGATCTTTTAAGATTAAAAAAAGTGTTCTAATGGTAAGTATTTTAGGCCTTTTGATGAATAGTGAGAAAGATATTTTAAAATAATTTATTCTTTTATTGGAGCCTTAAGATCAGACCATTCATAACACATCTAGTTGCACCTATCTTTAGTACAGCACCAACAGAATGTTGTAGCAGATCATATGCTGTGACTCTGACCAAAACCTATTCCAAAAACTTGCCGTTGTGATTTGGTCATGTTCACATTCTTCTAAATATATTAACACATTTAGCTTGTTAAACCTAAAGAGGTGGATGAATTTGGAACTGATGATTCCTAAATGAGAAGCACTTTCTTTTGTTCGAGCATAAGTTGTACACACCACTCTGCATAGGAGGGAGAGCTGCAACAGTAGTGTTGCAATAGCGTGATATGCTCCAAAATACAGGGCTGAGCAAAAGGCTCAGGAAGCACAGAGAAAGGGATCCCTGTCTGTGGATGACAGGGAAGGCTGCAGAAGAGAGGAAGCATCTGCTCTCTGGAATAATGATAAAGGAAGTTCCCCGACAAAGAAAGAAAGGGAAAAAAATACTGTAGGCAAAAGACAAGCCTGGGGTTATGGAAGTCTACACATGTTTAGGGCTGAGAAATTCCATATGGCTAGAACATGGGTACATGTTAGATTGAGTTGAAGGAGAGGTTAATAAAGAATGGTAGGGACATATAAGAAGGGAAATAGATACACCATTATAAGCAATGTAAACTAGGAAAAAAGTGGTTTCTAAACAGTGGTGAGATACTATCAAATTTGTACTTTAGATAGAAAACTCTTGAGAAATACAAAGAATGGGCTAGTGACAAGGTGAAAAATTTCAATGATATTTAAAGAATCCACATGAGATATGATAAGGGGCTGAACTAAAGTAGCAATAATGGAAATAGTGCTAAATTAAAGACAAGGTCAGGTAACAAAGATCTGCTTTGGTGATGATTTAAATGTAGTGAATTAGAAGCTTAGGTTGGCAGCAAACTTGGTTTATTTATTTGTTCAGCAAACAAATATTGATGACCCACTGCATTCCAGGAACTGTGCTTGGGACACTGAGGTGTAGAAACTATAGGCACCATGTCAGACGTTCCCTGTGCCAGAGATACAAGCTGTACCCTCAAAGAACATCCCATAAAGGAAAATACAGAGACTCAGTCGACTACATTTTAAACTACACATTAGATTCTACACAGACCAGGAAACTGCTAACTGTCTAGGAAAGATGCAGGAAGTGTCCCTTCCCCAACAGGTGATATTTGAGCTAGATATTAAAGAACATGTTGGAGTTTGCTGAGTAAAAAATTAAGAACATTCCTAAGCAGATGGAATAGCAAAGTTGTGTCAGAAAGTCTAGCATGTTCAGAGATGGTATGGCAGAATGGGTCTTGGAGGCACGGCAGGGCTGGGAGGAGAGGGTCAGCGTCAGAATGTACATTTAGCTACAATTTCCCATTTTCCCTGTGTATGTTTGTATGGTGGCCTTTAGGACTCCCTACAGTGTTGACTGATATGATGAGATCAATTCAGGGATTAAAGAGCCCAGTTAGACTAAATACCAGGGGCAGTTGCCATAAGGGCATGGCAAGATAGGAACAGAAGGCCCTTTGTGAGTGAGGAAGAGATTTTAATGGCAGAACTTTTCCAGGTGATACCAGGATGCAGGACAACACCATTTGGGATAAGTCACTGAAGAGGACTATAGGTAAATGACAGTGGGCTAGAGGAAGTAGAGGAATTGTGAAGTTAGGGTGCGTTGAACTGCAGAGGTAAGAGCAGTTGAAGGAGGAGCAGATGCTTCTGTGGATGAGAGTACCTGAATACTCTCAGGTAGGGGAGGGAGCACGTTGTATGAATTTCAAAGGAGGGTCTATGCCTTAATGTAAAAGAACAGTTACCTTGAAATACTTAGATTGTGGGGCAGTCAGTCACTTGACTTTTGCCAATAAAGAAATGCAACTTTGGGAGACCAGTTCTCATTAAAAAGAAAAGGGAGCCTTCTGTGAAAATGTTGACGATTGAGGGTAATTCCACCTTTAACATGTTTAAATTATATTGTCTTGGGTAAGTCATTTAACCTCCTAAGTATCTCAAGTCAGTAAAAAAGAAAAATTGAGTTTGTCGTAAACAGTAAAAACCCCATGTACTTGATGGGTTTTGTTATTGGTAATGATTATGTGCTAAGCACAGTACTCTATAAGAGGAAAGTGAATAGAAGGAGGATTCAAAATATATTCAGAAAGTCTGTTATTGCTTACTGACAAATTCTGAAGTGTTTTATGGCAACCTATAGTTACATGTAGGTTTTTACTTTCAGCCCTTTTTTATTTGGAGCTGAGTAATAAGAATATGTCCTCTTAAAAGGGATGGGACAGTGAGTCAGACTGAAGCGAGCTGGCAAAGCAGCTCCCATGTCATAGGAATTTGATATTATTTGTGGTAATTTGCCATTGAGAGAGAATTTATAAGGATCTGGTAGAATCACCTAGTGTTCACTTTAGATGGGAATAAAGAAGGTTTTGCATCAATCTTTAAGGAATAAATATGGAAGTAAATTATACTACTTTAGTTAACATATTGCTTTCACATACATTTATCTCACCGTGCAGGAAGGCAGGGGAAGATAATGAACTCAGCAGCTTTCCAATGAGGCAAGAGATGGTCGGGATGGTCTGGTCAAAGTCTTGCAGTTAGTAAGTAGAAGAGCAGTCCCTTGAGTCTCCAGATCCAGGCAGTAATCTTTCCACTGTAGCACCCTGCCTCTCAAGAAAAGATGCATACTTCTGCTCAGAGCATTGAGAGTTGGTACTGGAAGTGGTAACTTCACAGAGGGCAACATGTGGACTAACAGGCCAGTTCTAAGCCTGGGTTGTGACTACAGTTTCCAAGCCTACTATTGCCCCAGCCCAGGTTTCCAAGCCCACTATTTTTAGCTTTTAGTTCAAGTTGTGTTTATGGAGCCTGTTGTTTTCTATGTTTTGTACATTTTCTTCAACCAAAGCGGAAAGGGGGACTATTGATATGAATCAATGGACTTTAAACAGAAAGAGGTTTGGGGTTTTTTTTCCTAATGAATTGTCTATACAATACCATCTGTGAAAAGGATGAGTTGCAATATAGGCCGTTCCCAGGTTACAAATAGGATAGGTTCTGTAGGTTTGTTCTTAAGCTGGATTTATGTGTAAGTTGGAACAGGTACATTTATCTGTTACCTGTGATAGCCTTTGTTTATAAGTACAAGTTGTACATCAGTTGGATTTTTGTAACTTGGGAACTAGACTAAGCTAAACCTAAGCTAAGCTAAAAGATGGACCATTGCCCAAGAGCCAAAGACTGTGTAAGGACTAGGAACGGTACATTGACCATATTTTTTTTGTGTATTCTTTTCCTAGCCATCAAAAAGATTTTGCCTATATTATTTTGTTACATACTGTGGCTAATCTCAATTCTTTTTCTGAGAATTCTGTTGCATTTTTATTTTCTGAGGTCTGACCTTCCTAAAATTCTGTAGTTTGTCTTAGGTCATTTTCTGTATTTTGCCACCTCCATATAATGTCAGCTCACAGATAATTACATACAGTCCTTTCTTCATTTTGTCTCTGATCCCCAATATAAGAAACCACCTTCCATGCTTCATTTTAAGAATCAAGCATTTGTAGTGTTTATAAATGAAGTAATCATAAATCCTTTCATGCATTTTCATTCCTTTATTATAAAAGTGATATATTCACATTGATAAAACATTAATTACTGTATTTAGCCATATATAATATGTTCCCATGTATGCTACATACCCGTGATTTTGGCCCAAACTTCCAGGAAAAAATCTTTTTGTCTTAATTTTTTATTCAAATTTTTATTTGTTTATATTTGGGCACTTATTTTTGCATTATAACAGAAATTTAGCATTTAATTTTTAATATTTTATGAAAATTATATGTGATAATTATAAAACACAAGAACAGATACAAGGTACAAGAAAATTTATATATGTGTAACAAATTTACAATATTTATGTATCATAGAAAGCCAAGAGCTGCACTTCACTATCAATGTTAGAAGTATCTTCAGTGTCTGCATTACCAGTGTCTTCTGAAGAGTCACTTCCCAGTAAACTTCATCATCCTCAATTTCATCCATAGTATTCCTGACATGCTGCATTTTTTAAACACTTTCTCAATCACTTCCTTCTTGACACCATTCCATGATCTTAGGGTCCAGTCACAAACCTGAGCAATGGATGCTTTCTTGATTCTTCTTGTAGGTGTTAAATCATTATCAGCTGATTGCATCCATGACATCCACCCTTTCTCTATTTATTATAATCAAAAATATTTTCATTTATTCTTTTTCTATATGCATGCTGTATGTATGTAATGGCTTTTTACTCTATACTCCTTTTACATCTCCCTTGCTTTGAACCCAGGTAGACAACTCCATTTCTGATGATTTGAATGTAAGATCTCCTTTTGTAGTAGGTAGTTTATGGGCCCAAGGCTCCTTGTCTCCTGGTATTCACAGCCTGTGTAATCTTTTTAGTGGACACCACATCCGCTGAGAGTGGTGTCCAAATGACAGCCATTAAGGATGGAGGGCTTGAATTTTCCAAGCCCTCAAACAGCTGAATCTTGACAACCATCATCCAAGTTTGGAATCCTGTCTGTTCCCAGTTGAGCCTTCAGATGAGTTCCAACCCATGAGCAGTGGCTTACTTGAAGCCTTGTGAGACCCTGAGGCTGGCAATACCTGAATTGTTGGCCCACTGAAACTGTGAGATAAGAAATGAGTATTGTTCTAAGCTACTAAGTTTGTGGTGATTTATTATGTACAAGTAGATAATAAAAGCATCTTGGTTCCCCTGCTTTATCCATACTAATAGCTCTGCTTTAATGAAGCTCAATTTGCCTTGTCTTTTTCTCTCCCTTTCCCTATATAATCCATTCATAACTTCATACTCTTCTGAAGCTTTTCTGTCATTATTCGAAGATACATGTAGCAGCAGACTAAATAGATCATTGATTCAAATGTGACAGATATCAAAAGTAATGCTCATATGTTAGTGATAAAGTTACCTTTGCTTGGTGGTGTGCTAAGTGCTTCCCCAGACCCTATATCTTTATTAAACCATTAAAGAAACTGATGCCCAGAGAACTTAGGGGATTTGCCCCTATCATACATCGCGTTAGTGGTAGATCCTAGACTGGAATTTAGGGCAGCTAATTGCAAATCTCTTGTTTTATCCACTGTACTAAGGTGCAGTCTCCTTCACCTGCTAGATATAACTCATGTATTGCATTATTTTACAAATGAATTTTCTTTAATTTTTAATCTTTTTATCTTATTAAATCTCTTCTCCTGCTTTCTTTATAATGATTTTACTTAAGCTAATTAATTCATTGTATGTGTAATTTTTTTTTTTTTTTTTTACAGTAGCCCTCTTTGCCAGGTGATTATGGACCAATTCTTTTTTTTTTTAATTAAATCATAGCTGTGTACATTGATATGATCATAGTCTATGTGTAATTTTATTTATCTAAACCAGGTATATCATTCTGCCAGCAGTCAGATTTTTCTAAGGTACATATTCCAATGATTTTGTATTCTGGGTGAAGTAAAGTATCCCAGTTTCTACTTCATTACCATTGTAATATTCATAGATTAACTGCATCTTTCTTTTAGTCACATAATAAGAGAAGATCTAAAAAGTTTAACTTTACTTTCTTATTGTCTCTGTTAAACTGAATGGTTCAGTTGCCCTGTGCTTCTCTGTCTGTGTTATTCCCAGTTCAGCCACCTCGTGCTCCTTAAACTGTGGTCCAAGGACCAGCTGGATCAGCATCCTGTGAGAGCTTATCAGAAACGCAGAATCTTGGGCCTCATCCCAAATAAGGCACAATTTGCATTTTAGCTGAATGTCCAGGTAGTGCGTGTGCGCATGAGCATTTGAGAAACACTGCTCTAATCCCCTTTTTTGGCAGAATTGTGAGTAGCCCCTGCCCACACAGCACCACTTCTAGTCCAGACTCCTCCTGTTCCTCAAGTCACTTTATTGTCATCTGCCAGAAAATGATCATAATACATTTAGAATATTTAAGTCATCTTTGTTCCTCGTGTAATGCATGCACAGCACACTTGTATACAGAGCCATGGCTCACGGACAGTCCTTCCAACCAAAACAAAATAATCCCCAGGAGTTACTCTATTGTACTTTCATGGTTCCATTATTTCTGAAGATTCTTAATTTATTTAGCTATTTCAGTCTTTATTATAGTACCTAGAATAATTATTTTCTTCCTGAAACTTTAGATCTTATACTTGTTCAACAGCATCATGACATAAATATGTTATTTAACATTTATTGAGCAGATATTGGAGTAGTTTCTTATTTTAAATTTAGCACTTTTTTATGATTATAGAAATGTGTAAAATACTGAGGCATGAATATATATCTAATACTAAAATCAGAGGATTACCATCAACATTATTCACTTTTTTTGCCCTTTCTCAATACACATTTACGGTAAGAGTTTGAACTGGAGCTTAACAGCCCATTTTGGAAAATACCAGTTTTCTCATAGTAATGCACAGTGAAAGTGTTGACTGTAATACTTTGATCACAACACTGACCATTCTGCTCACTAGTGCATGTTTTTCTCTTAGCAGAGTATGCAATTTGCTCCTAAGGGAATCAGGAGAGAAAATAGAAAGCCGAGCCATAGCTTCAGATTTTTTGTTGTTGGTGTTTTGCCTTTTTGGTAATTACAGAGAACAATTTTTAGAGGAGTATCTTAAGGGGAACAAACACTACATTTTCCCTATTAGCTCTTGTGAAAAGCCCCCTTATGCCTTGTTTTCTGGAATAAGTTAAGGGTGTTAAATTCAGGGTCACAAGCAGGGGATAGGTGTTTGTATGCACGTATACTCATCTGCACACATAAGGTTTTTAGGGTTTTTTTGTTTGTTTTCTACTTGAGACAGAGTCTTACTATGTTGCTCAGGCTGCTTGCTGTGACTGTTCACAAGTGCAGTCACAGTGTGTTCTGCAGACTCCAACTTCTGCTGCATTGTGGTCACTCTGACCTAGGTACGGACGACTGGCTGATGTAGATACAGTTGGGGCATGACCAGGGGTTTGTTAACTTGTCTCTTTTGTTTAGTAAAAATCTATGGGTCTCACAGTTCAGACCCTAATGAGGGATATGAATGAAAATCTTTAACTGTTACCTTTGGAGTTTCAGATCTTATTCTGGCTCAGAGAATGAGACATGTGGTGGATTATTATTATCATTATCATTATTGAGACTGAGTCTCACTCTGTCACCCTGGGTAGAGTGCCATAGTGTCATAGTCCACAGCAACCTCAAACTCATGGGCTCAAGTGATCCCTTGCCTCAGCCTCTCAAGTGGCTGGGACTAGCCAGGCTAATGTATCCATTTTTAGTAGAGATGGGGTCTTCCTCATGCTCAAGCTGGTCTCAAACTCCTAAGCTCAAGCAGTCTAGCTCATCAGTCTCCCAGGTGCTAGGATTATAGGCATGAGCCACCACGCCCAGCTTTGTGGTATATTTCAGTAAGATCTGCCAAGCAGCAAATAGAATCACCACTGAAATTTGGGGGATCTTTTCCTCTTTGCCTTTAATTTTTAGACCTTTGACCCCTTTTCAACTTTTTACATTTTCAAGTATATTCTATTGGGAATTTCAGAGAGGATGTATTGGGCACATTCTGTCTTCTGCCACATTAATCCAGTAATCTTACTTCTATATTTTATATGTTTAGTCTATTAATTTATTCAATTTGTTGTTGTTTGGCAGTAACAGCTAAGTACTAAGTAATGTGTTCTAGGTCAGGGTTGTACAAAGACATAATCACAATCATATCCCCTCTCATGTGTGTAGTAATTGCAAAAATGTAAAGCTGCAGTAAGTACTTATTATTTTCTGCACTTTTAAATCAAAGCACTATATGAGATTGAAACTGGAGTCCAGGCAATCCTCTTCCAGTTGCTGCCAGATGAATGCCCCGGCATACACTTCTGATCTCAGCACAAAGAATTTCAGTGGCATGTCTGGTGCTTCTGGAATAAAATCTGAATTCTTCACGCTGTTATTCAAACCTTACAATGATCTTGCCCTATCTCTGTTTTAAAGCTTTCCTTTCAGTTCTCTTCTGTATGTCCTCCTGGCTGTAACCTTACCCTCCACACTTCCAAACTTTCCTACAGCCTACTGTTGTCTTGGGCTCCCTCCCCTTTTCCTATTTGCCTGCATACTTAAACCTGTTCCTCCTCTGGTTCATTTTCAGATTCAGCCCTCCCAGGATAATTTCACTTTTTCTACTGCAAATAATTTCCTTTTTCTTTTTTTCTTTTTTTTTTTTGAAGCCTTATTATAATGCAGTTCACCCACTTAGTAGAGCCAATTACAGAGGCAAGACAGCATGGTCTTAATGAATGAGCATCAACTATGGAACCGAACTCTGACACTTTCTACCTTTGTGATCCTGGGCATATTATTTAAATTCTCTGCCTCATTCCTCCTGTAAAATAAAAGTTCTTACTTTCTAAGATACTGTAAGGATTAAATGAGTAAATATATGCAAAAATGCTTTAGTACCTAGCATGTAATACATGCTACAGAAATATTTGTATGATCATGCCATCATCATCATCATCATCATCATCATTATTATTATTGTTGTTGGGGATTCATTGAGGGTACAATAAGCCAGGTTACACTGATTGCATTTTTTAGGTAAAGTCCCTCTTGCAATCCTGTCTTGCCCCCAGAAGGTGTGGCACACACCAAGGCCCCACCTCTCTCCCTCCTTTCCTCTCTCTGCTCTTTCTTTCCCCACTCTTCCCTTCTTCTTTCTCTCTCTGCTCTCCCCTTCCCCCAACCCCACCATGACCTTAATTGTTGTTAATTGTCCTTATATCAAAATGTACTGCATAGGATTCATGCTTCTCCTTTCTTGTGATCCTTTACTAAGAATAATGTCTTCCACTTCCATCCAGGTTAACATGAAGGATGTAAAGTCTCCATTTTTTTTAATAGCTGAATAGAATTCCATGGTATACATATACCACAGCTTGTTAATCCATTCCTGGATTGGTGGGCATTTAAGCTGTTTCCACATTTTGGCGATTGTAAATTGAGCTGCAATAAACAGTCTAGTACAAGTGTCCTTATGATAAAAGGATTTTTTCTCTTCTGCGTAGATGCCAAGTAATGGGATTGCAGAATCACATGGGAGGTCTAGCTTGAGTGCTTTGAGGTTTCTCCATACTTCCTTCCAGAAAGGTTGTACTAGTTTGCAGTCCCACCCGCAGTGTAAAAGTGTTCCCTTCTCTCCACATCCACGCCAACATCTGAAGTTTTGAGATTTTGTGGTGTGGGCCATTCTCACTGGGGTTAGATGGTATCTTAGGATGGTTTTGATTTGCATTTCTCTAATAGATAGGGATGATAAACATTTTTTCATATGTTTATTAGCCATTCATCTTTCTTCTTTAGAGAAGGTTCTATTCATGTCTCTTGCCCATTGATATATGGGATTGTTGGCTTTTTTCATGTGGATTAATTTGAGTTCTCTATAGATCCTAGTTCTCAAGCTTTTGTCTGATTCAAAATATGCAAATATTCTTTTCCATTGTGTAGGTTGTCTATTTGCTTTGGTTGTTGTCTCCTTAGCTGTACAGAAGCTTTTCAGTTTAATTAAGTCCCATTTGCTTATTTTGTTGTTGCAATTGCCATGGCAGTCTTCTTAATGAAGTCTTTCCCCAGGCCAATATCTTCCAGTAATTTTCCTATGCTTTCTTTGAGGATGTTTATTGTTTCATGCCTTAAATTTAAGTCCTTTATCCATCTTGAATCAATTTTTGTGAGTGGAGAAAGGTGTGGGTCCAGTTTCAGTCTTTTACATGTGGATATCCAGTTCTCCCAACACCATTTATTGAACAGGGAGTCTTTCCCCCAAGGTATGTTCTTGTTTAGTTTATCAAAGATTAGGTGGTTGCAAGATGTTAATTACATTTCCTGGCTTTCTATTAAATTCCAAGTGTCTATGTGTCTATTTTTGTGCCAGTACTGTGCTGTCTTGACCACTATGGCTTTGTAGTACAGCCTAAAATCTGGTATGGTGATGCCCCCAGCTTTATTTTTATTACTAAGAACTGCCTTAGCTGTGAGGGTTTTTTTCTGGTTCCATACAAAACGCAGAATCATTTTTTCCAAATCTTGAAAGTATGATGATGGTATTTTAATAGGAATGGCATTGAATAGGTAGGTTGCTTTGGGAAATATAGATATTTTAACAATGTTGATTCTTCCCATCCATGAGAATGGTATGTTCTTCCATTTGTTAAAGTCCTCTGCTATTTTCTTTCTGAGGTTTTCATAATTTTCCTTATAGAGGTCCTTCACACCTCCTTTGTTAGGTATATTCCTAGGTATTTCATTTTCTTTGAAACTATGGTGAAGGAAGTTGTGTCCTTAATTAGCTTCTCATCTTGACTGTTATTGGTGTATACAAAGGCTACTGACTTGTGGACATTGATTTTATATCCTGAGATATTACTGTATTTTTTTTATGACTTCCAGGAGTCTTGTGGTTGAGTCTTTGGGATTCTCTAAGTATAAGATCATGTTGTTAGGAAAAAGGGAGAGTTTGATCTCCTCTGCTCCCGTTTGGATTCCCTTTATTTCCTTGTCTTGCTTAATTGTATTGGCTAGAACTTCCAGCACTATGTTGAATAGTAAAGGTGACAGAGGACAGCCTTGTCTGGTTTCAGTTCTAAGAGGAAAAGCTTTCAGTTTTACTCCATTCAGTAAAATATTAGTTGTGGGCTTGTCACAGATAGCTTCAATCAATTTCAGAAATGTGATTGTGCCACATTTGAAATGTGCCACCTATGCCTATACTCTGCTGTGTTCTAATTAGAAAAGGATGCTGGATTTTATCGAATGCTCCTTCTGCATCTATTGAGAGGATCATATGGTCTTTATTTTTGCCTCTGTTAATATGGTGGATAACGTTTATGGACTTGCATATGTTAAACCAGCCTTGCATCCCTGGGATGAAACCTACTTGATCATGATATATGACTTTTTTGATGATAAGCTGTAATCTATTGGCTAGGATTATGTTGAGAATTTTTGCATCTATATTTATAAATGAAATTGGTCTGAAAATTCACCTTTTTAGTTGGGTCTTTTCCTGGTTTTGGTATCAGGGTGATGTTTGCTTCGTAGAACGTGTTGGGGAAGATTCCTTCCTCCTTAATATTTTGGAATAATTTCTGCAGTATGGGAAGAAGCTCTTCCTTGAAGGTTTGATAGAGTTCTGGTGTGAAGCCATCTGGACCAGGGCATTTTTTTGTTAGAAGCTTTTTTATTGTTTCTTTAATATCAGTGCTTGAAATTGGTCTGTTCAGGAGCTCTATTTCTTCCTGGCTAAGTCTAGGGAGAGGGTGTGATTCCAAATATTGATCCATTTCCTTCACATTGTCAAATTTCCAGGCATAGAGTTTTTGGTAGTATTCAGAGATGATCTCTTATATCTCTGTGGGATCAGTTGTTATTTCCCCTTTATCATTTCTGATTGAGGTTACTAGAGATTTTACTTTTCTATTTCTAGTTAGTCTGCCCAAAGGTTTATCTATTTTATTTTATTTTTTTAAAACCAACTCCTTGTTTCATTAATTTTCTGAATGATTCTTTTGTTTTCAATTTCATTGATCTCTGATTTAATTTTGGAGATTCTTTTCTTCTACTGGGTTAGGCTTAGATTGTTCTTCTTTTTCTAATTCTATAAGATCGCTTATGAGTTTGTTGATGCACTGTCTTTCTGTTTTCCAAATGCAGACATCTAAAGCGATAAATTTTCCTCTCAAAACTGCTTTTGCAGTATCCCACAGGTTTTGGTAGCTTGTGTCGTCATTGTTGGTATGCTCCAGGAAGTTAGTGATTTCCTGTTTTATTTCTTCCTGCACCCATCTGTCATTCAACAGAAGCTTGTTTAATTTCCATGCCTTTGTATGCGGTTGAACGTTTTTGTTGGAGTTGAGTTCCACCTTTAGTGCTTTATGGTCTGAGAAGATACAAGGTAAATTTTCAATTCTTTTGACTCTGTTGAGGTTTATTTTGTGTCCTTGGATATGATCAGTTTTGAAGAACGTTCAATGAGGTGATGAGAAGAATATATAGTCTTTATCTTTGGGATGAAGTGTTCTATATGCATCTATCAAACACAATTGTTCTAGGTTCTCATTTAAATCTCTTATATCTTTAATTTGTTTAGAGGATCTGTCAAGCTCGGTAAGAGAAGTGTTAAAGCCCCCTGTTATTATATTATCAGATATCATCTTGCTCAGATGAGTAAGGTCTGTTTCGAGAATATGAGAGCATTTAAATTGGGTGCACAAATATTTATTTATTTATTTATTTTTATTTATTTTTTTTTATTAAATCATAGCTATGTACATTGATATGATCATGGGGCATCATACACTAGCTTCATAGACCATTTGAAACATTTTCATCCCAATAGTCAACATAGCCTTCCTGGCATTTTCCTAGTTACCGTGGCATGACATTTACATTTCACATTTGCTGAGTTTCACACTTACCCTTGTAAGATGCCCCCTAGGTGTAATTCCACCAATACCCCTCTCTCCATCCCCCACCCCTCCCTCTTCTCCCTTTACTCCTTTCCCCTATTCTTAGGTTGTAAATGGGTTATAGCTTTCATATGAAAGCCCTAAATTAGTTTCATAGTAAGGCTGAGTACATTGGGTACTTTTTCTTCCATTCTTGAGATACTTTACTAAGAAGGATATGTTCCAACTCCATCCATGTAAACATGAAAGAGGTAAAGTCTCC
>CAUYPK010042358.1:0-10790 GCA_963574355.1 Loris lydekkerianus | reverse complement strand
TTGGTTTCATAGTAGGGCTGAGTACATTGGATACTTTTTCTTCCATTCTTGAGATACTTTGCTAAGAAGAATATGTTCCAGCTCCATCCATGTAAACATGAAAGAGGTAAAGTCTCTATCTTTTTTAAAGGCTGCATAATATTTCATGGTGTACATGTACCTCAATTTATTGATCCATTCATGGGTTGATGGCACTAGAGCTTCTACCATGACTTAGTAATTATGAATTGGTCTGCAATAAACATTCCGGTATAAACTTCTTGGTTATATTGTGATTTTTGGTCTTTTGGATATACACCTAGTAGAGGAATTGTAGGATACATGTGTCTGCACCAGCTTCGTGCACGGCCTAGATATGAAGCTAGACCAGTGGAGTCAGAACAGCTGGGAAAGAGGGTGGTCTACAGAGGAACTTTGACCTGCTAGGGTAGAAAGCAGAGTCTTGGGGAGTCACCCAGAGATGCTGATGGCCTTTCCCCTTTCCCCTGCTCCTCCTGCTTCTCTCCTTTCACCACCATTTCTAGGCTCTCCTCCTCTGCCTGTCCCTAAAATATGAGGTTTCTGCTGCCAGATGACTCCTGAATGCTTGGTGGCCTCCACCCTCTTCTTCCTCCCTTTCTGTCCCCTCCCCTCCTCCTCCACAGACCTCAGGTAAGGACAGGACCCTGTGCCAGAGAAAGAGAGTTCCGGGTTTTATAGTTGAGGAAGGAGACTGAGGCTCAGAGGGGAAAGAGTGCTCTGGGACATCTCTGGGCATACTGACAGGTCCAAAACAAACTTGCAGAAACAGGGAAATCCGCAACATCTGAGTCAGTGTCCTGGTGCAGTCCTGGCCGCAGTGTGGCACAGGTGGTGTGTACCACACGGATGGTGGCTTGCAACTTCACCTCTCCCAGTTTTTCTCCTGTGAAACAGGGACATTGCTCACCTATGTCACAGGATTCTCCCTAGTGGTCAGTATGTGGAAAAGGACTGAGATGGTACCTGCCATGTAGTGCATTAATAAGTGTCATTCATTCATTCATTTCCAAAGGATGCTGGAATGTGGCAGTTCTATACTTACTAGTAGTTGTATGCTCTGCAATTTACTAGTTGTGTGACCTCACCTGACTTATTTTGTCTCTCTGGGCCTCAAATGTCTTGTCTATAAAATGAGAATAATAATCGTGTCACCTTAGGGGGGTAATGTGAGGATAAAATGCAGATTGAATAACTGAGAACAGTGCCTGACGTGTCCGAGAATCAGCGGCTGTCCTAACTCCGGCCACTGGAGAACTGTGACTGTTATTGTAATTGTTATTCCATCTTTCAGGATCTCCGGGCTTCTGGGTGATGAAGAAGGCAGAGTAGAAAGGTAAGATTAATAAAAAATTCTTCTGGTGCACCCCACTTCTCGGGGAGCTGCAAGAGGATTCTTGCTTGGAAGGAGAAATGAGGGATAATGTCCCCTTCGAAGACTCTGTGTTTCAAAACAACATTGTGAATTTTTCAGATACATAAATAAAGTGCAAGAAGGCATTGCAGCTTCTTTTTAAGAAACTGATTCTTCTCCCACTGAACTCATTCAGGGCTTTCAGAATACCTTTCATGTGTCAGACACTGCACAGGCACTGGGGACCAGAGAAGGATGAGGTACAGCTTTTGTCCTCAGGAGAGACATCTATAAATATGTTTTCAGGGCAGGCTGTTGGGTACGATGAGTCTACTGGGTGCCAAGTGGGGCAAAGGGCATGCTGTGACTAATTTGGGGAGTTCTGACCCAGGAGTTCTTGGAGAAGGAGAAGCACTAGTCCTCGGACACAGAAGAGGAGTAGGCCTGCCCCAGACAAGAGGAGGGGAGGCCTTCCTGGAGGAGGGAACACTGTCTTCTCTCTCCCTACCCCCACCCATGGCATCATGAGACAGAGACTGGAGCATGCAAAAGAGCAAATGAGAAAGGTTGTGAGCCGACTTTGCAAGAAGTAGAGTCTGATCCCTGCTTTGGGACTCACCAAACCCTGAGGTTTTATGCCTAGTACCAGACAGCCTTCCTTACCAGAAAAGGTACCAGCTAAGGTGATCCCTCTGTTTCCGAAATGTAGACGAAATGAAGCACACCTTATTTCCATCTTGGCCTCATCTTCTATAAATGTCAAGAAAAGGTCCAACATTCCCCCTCCCCTCACTGCCAACTCAAATCCGTTCAAATCAAAAGAGGAGATCAAAATCCCTACCTTGAAAAGCTTCTGGAATCCAATAGCCTCTGCCCTCCCTGCAGCACCGCATCCCTTCCCACATCACAGTCGAGACAGGTGCGAGTTTCAGTTAGCCCAGGATCAGGTATTGAAGGCTGAGTGCCCACCAATTACTTCCATAAAAGCAGGACCCAGGACTAGAGAATAGAAACAGCCGTCATGTTGGGCATATGTGATTACAGGAGAAAGGAGAAATTCAGGTAGCGGAATGGTAGGGAGGGGAGGAGAAAGCAGGGCCCCGGGGACTATGTGTCCCAGTGGTCTTTGTAGGAGGCCGACTGATCCTGCTCCCTCTGATCTAGTGACCGTAGGAGCAGTGCCAGCCAGGCTGAGGACAAAAGTGGACTCAGCCTGGCACAGCAGAAAGAGCAGGGGTTTGAATCACTGAGACTTGGACTAGAATCATGGTGATGGTTTTAGTCAACTGTGTCATTCAGTGCAGAGGACTTACTTACTAAGTCCTCTCTTAAGTAAGAGGTTTATTTAAGTTTCCTTACTGGCAAAGGGAGGCCAATAAAATTGATCTCTGAAGGTGGTGGGAATCAAACAATATAATGAAAGTAAAGATGTGGGTATAGGACTAGTTACCAAGTACACAGCAGGTGATCAATAGATATTAATATGTCAAAGAACAGGCATTTATTGAATGCCTACTAGGAGTCTCCCTTGTTGGACTGATTGTCCTTGATCACTGTTGTTCAAACTTAAGTCATTCATTCACTCACTAAACAGTGACTGAGATACATTATATATGAAACACTCAACTACGTTCTGGAACTCAGGCTAGCACAGGACAGGTAAGTGTCTTTGCAGAGCTCACACGCTATGGCCATGAAGATTCTCTTTGCAGTCTTGCCTGTAAGGTGGACATATTGGGAGTGACATGGAGGCCCAGCAGTAAGGGAATAGTTAAGTAGGTGATGGTTTGTCCACACAAGGGAGAATCATTGTGTGGCTATGTTAACAACAGCTTATGTCATAATATTAGCTGAATTGAGCAGGAAATGAAATTGTAGGTACAGCTGATCCTTGTCATTCGCAGTTGTTCTATTCTATAAAGTTGATACAAGCACTGGATTAAGTGAATGCTGGACCATTGCTCCTAGGAGAAATACAGAAATACAGAATTCAAAGCCCGAGAGCCTCTGGTTATAACATTTTGTCAATTCATCAATTCATAACCTCATTTTACGTATGCTTCTGCTCATTTTTACTTTATTTGTTTGAGACAGTGTTTCTCTGTCACCTAGGCTGGAGTGCAAAGGTGTCATCATCGCTTACTGTAGCCTCTAATACCTGGGCTCAAGCAATCCACCTGCCTCAGCTTCTTGAGTAGCTGGAACTACATGAGAGTATTACCACACCTGGCTGATTATTCTATTTTTTGTAGAAATGGAGTCTGGCTATTGCCCAGGCTGGTCTTGAACTTCTGGATTCAAGTGATCCTCCCACCTTAGCCTCGAAAAGTGCTAGGATTGGCATGAGCTGCCAAGCCCGGCCAAGACACCTTATTTAACATATCTTGTTGGTTCATTAACACGGAATTTGTGGCCAGCAATACTGTAGCACGCACCTACATGAAGCTTGTCTAACACACGTTCTCTGTGTAAGGCACACTGCAGTCCCTTTTCCTCAGGAAGACTAAACAAGATTTCAGCACTATGCTTCAGGGTCATTTTAAACATAAAATTGCCAACAGAAAGCACACAAAAAAAATCATCAGTACAAAATAAACTGCATAAGGGACACTTGTTTACAGTGTGAGAGTTGAAATGAGAAGGCAAGGGGACACTTGTTTACAGTGTGAAAGTTGAAATGAGAAGGCAAGATACGCCTTGTTCAAACTCTGCTGGACATGTCAGCGTATGATGACTTTGCCACTGTGTGCATGTCTGTGAGTGACCAAGACAGTACTATGAGTATTGATCTGGGGGTTACCAACACATGTTAGCAAGCAGGTGAATTCCCAAATACAGAATCCACAGATTATGAGGATGTCTGTGTGGATAAAGTCTAGAGATAACTTACAACAGGGGCATCCAACCTGTGACCCATGGGTTTGGGGTTGGATATAACAAAAAATATGCACAGACGTTTTTTTTGCTAATCAGCTTTTGTTAGTGTTTGTGGTATTTAATGTGGGGCCCAAGACAACACTTATTCTTCTAATGTGCGGGAGAAAAAAAAAGGTTGGAAGAGAAGTTATAGAAAAAAATTAAAACATCAGCAATAGCATTACTAGTGATGCTTTTCTGTTTTAAAACTTTCATTAATGTCAAAGCTTTTTTTTTTTTTTTTTTCTTTTTGAGACAGAGTCTCACTTTGTCACCCTTGGTAGAGTGATGTGGCATCACAGCTCACAGCAACCTCAAACTCTTGGGCCCAAGCGATTCTCCTGCCTTTGCCTCCCAAATAGCTGGGACTACAGGCTCCTGCCATAACGCCTGGCTATTTTTTGTTGCAGTTGTCATTGTTGTTTAGCAGGCCCAGGCCGGGCTTGAACCCGCCAGCCTTAGTGTATGTGGCTGGCACCCTACCCACTGAACTACGGCCTTCGCCTAATATCAAAAATTTTTATCTTCCTTTAACAAAGGGAAAAAAATCAAAGCCAGCTTATGGGTCTTAAACCCTCTTTCCCTACTCACCTGTCCCGTGACTTGGACAGTGGGCTCAGAATGGTGGGGATGAACCGCAAGGGCCAGAGTTCCTTGCCGCGTCTCCTCCATGCCAAGACTTCTGAACTGGCTGTGATCAGTTTAGGACATTGCCCCAGCACAGCTGAAACCATGCTGCCCTTACACAGTCTTCACGGGAACGTGCCGCACCTGCCAGTCTCTCATTGGTGGTAACTGTGTCCTCTCCATGGACCAGTTCCCATGATCCCATCAGAAGCTCTGATACGTGGTTTCCTGGTGTTTTGATGACAGAAAATTGGGAAAGTAAATTAATTAGAACGGTTCAATTTGTTTCATTGAAAGAGTCTTCCCAAAACTTGGGCTCTTTGGAAGAAAAAATTGGAAAAAAAAAATGCCTATGATTGAAATATTGAGAATTACTGCTCTAAATTATGTAAAAGGCACACTTTTCAGTTCCTTTTTAGAAGTATCTGGCTAGACACCAGCTCATCCGTTGATGGGACCTGCATGTTCCACTGGCTCATTCTACCCGGCTGTTTAAAATAGAAGATTCAGAAACTTCTTCATTGATCCTCGCTGAGGGTAGTGTTGTCCTAATTCCTGATTATGTGAACAGGAAATTCCAGGCCACAAAGGTTGCTCACATTTTTACCTGATTTGCTTCCAGATCTGAAGTTATGTGAATGGCTTGTTTGTCTAACTCAGCTCTGCTCAAATCAATCTTTCACAGCACCCCTGACCAAAGATCACCTTGGGTCAAAGGTCATAGGTCATCGTGGTTCTCAAATACCTACTCACTTTGTAAGAGTTCCAAAGTGGACAATTACTCCGAAATTAGTGGGGAATAAAAGCAAGTATTTCAAAAGACTAATTGGGAAAAATGAATACAGCACGAGCAATAATGTTTCCAATGTCGTCTTTATGGCTATCCCAATTTCTGTTTTTCCTCCAACCTGATTTGTGATAACATAGAATGCAGTCGAAGCACCTGCTGTTGGTGCAGACCCCCTCGTGTTACATCTGCCACACAAGGACTTGACCCTGTGGTCTCCATCCCTTTTATGTGCCTGTTTATGCTCAAAATATGGTACGGCCTTAAACATATGTGAGTCCAGACACAGACGTACAAAGTTACAACAAAAAAAAATTTTCCTAAAGTCATGAATTCAGGGCTATTTCTGAGAAACAAACAAACAAACCAAAAAAACCCTTAGACTTTCCGAAAACATTGGCTTTCCAGTTCAGCCTTGATTTCGTATGGTGCAAATCTACTAATTTTGGTTTAATAGAAAGTCCAAGTGTTCATAGAAGCAAGCAAGAAATAAAAAGGGACCTTAAGATTCTATGGAGAGGAAGTAACTGAAAGGTGAACAAGAGATCGTCCGAATGACAAGTGGCAGTAGTGGAGGCAGTCACAGGAGCAGGCTGGTTGACTATCTGTGCTTTTAAAAGGGGTGAGCTCTCACTACACACTATTCATTCCTGGAGAGCCAGGTAGTTGCTTTTTGATGAAAAATCAAAAATCAGCATGGGGAGTGAAAGGGCTTTTCTTCAAAGTGTGAGTTGCGCATGTGCACACCTGTGTGCCAAGATGCTCCCTGTTCACCATCGCTCTGTGCTTTCAGATCAACCTTTGGCAACTTTTACCATTTCTGTTATGGCTGTTTCAGAGCAAGAATGAAAAAGATAGCCATCTGTTAATATTTGTTTTTCTTGTCCTCTGTTTACTGAAGAATCTTAGGAACTTTCCAGTTTAAAGGAACAACTTCCCTCTGTCTTGGTTAGAGGCAGCTTCTGAAACTTGGGCCCTCCTCATGGTGAGGACCACACCTTTGGAAAGGAAGAATTTGGTGGTCCCTTTCCAGGGACACTGTTCCTTGTCTAGTCAGCAGAACGAGATGCCAAAAAATATAGGCCTGGCTCTAAGGTGTGGAATGGATTCACTCCAGATGGCTGTTAATTTCTGTCACTTTGAAGGTGAATGAAGTAACATTTGAAGCATCTACTCTGTACCTGACCCTGAGCTGGATGCCTTGTAAATCTCCCATAGTCCTACACCAATGTTGCACAGTGACGTTATAAACATCTCTGTTTAAACGAGGCATCGCGGAGATGTGAAATGGCCTCCTTGAAGTCACTCAGCTAAGGCTGAGCTGGGATTTAAGCTGCATGTATATGTTTTTGTGGCATTTATTTCGTCACCCTGTCCAGAAGGCCTGAAGTCACCATCGAGGACAGACGGCATCTCTGCAATCTCTCTGAGTAGGGTGGGGACTTTGGGTCATTTTACCAGGATGGGTTGGGGGGAGGTACAGGAGTAGCCAGATGCTCCAGCCATCTCAGGTCAAATGAAGCCTGATCCTTTCTCAGCTTGATTTGACCTAGAACTGGGAAACAGATGGGTCCAAGCTGCCCTGGGGTCAGGGGAGGCTGGGCAGACACCTGGGTCCTAGCTGCCAAGGCTCCTGTTCCGAGGGCCTGGGGCTGGGGCTGCCTTGGGAACCCAGCTTCAGCAGGCACCTATTGACTTATAAAGCTGACTTCAGCTATGAGGCTGAAAGGTTCAGACCTGGGGAGACCCAGACCAAATCTGGGGCAATAAGGCAGATGTCAACAGATGCATTCTAAACAACAGGGCGTGGCTGTGGGAAGAGATAGCAGGGAAGCTAAGCGGAGGCCTGGGAAAGGTGCCTCTTGGATTTAATGGCAACTCAACAGCCCATTTGCAACTGGACTGCTTAGAAATGCCCTCTAACTGGGTGACATGGGTGAGGCTCACAAATCTTTACTCTGTGAGTGTTTTGTTAATGTGCAAATGAATAGAGACTTGGGCATTATTCATTCACTGCTCTCTTACTGAGTGGGGGACCAATAGTCAGAGTCTCCTGAGATGTGGGACTTTCAGTGCCAAAGGAGGAATGTTCCAAACAAATCCTTACTCCCTAAGGATTTGTAAGGGACTAGGCTGGGGCTCCACTGGGCATGTGGTAAAGCAAACTCAGTTCCTACTCTCGGGGAGTCCATGGTATGGTTGGAACAAATGGACATAAGGCATTGTGGCAAGTGTCGTGATGGGGCCACAGACAAGAGCAAGGCAGTGGAGTCTGCGGCTTCTGTGATGACTTTTAAGAGAAGGAACAAACACTTGAAGAGAATGTCCCAGGGGAGGAACTCACCAGATCTCTACAAGAAGCTTGGGAAGGGTCTTGGGGTTAAGAGACAGCTGGGACCCAGGCCCAGAGGCTTATACAACAATAGTTTGGTTCAAGAAACATTAGCAACAGATGTATGTGGGGAGGGATCAGTGGGGTGTGGAGATTGTAAGGTTGCAGGGGTATTAAGGGGTCAGTTGCCAAATTGGAGGCCATGTTAAGAGATATGAAATTGATAATGCAGGCAAGAGGGAGCCACTGCAGGTCTTTGGAGAAGGGAGAGATAGAATCAGATATTACAAAATGTTTCATTCATGTGACTAATGTTTACTGGGCATCTACTGTGTGCCAAGCATTGTGCCAGAGGGGGTGAATGAATGAATGAATGGCTATTATTTCATTTTCCAAGAATCACAGTGAAAGTCCTTGAAATTAGGTACCAGCTGATGTAATGGGCTGGGCCTGTGGCCTCTGTCAGGAAAATCCTCCTGCGGCAAGCAGACCTACTGAGAAGACTGCCAGCCCTGGCTCCAGCCACCGCCTCCTTATCTGTTTTTCGTTTTCCAAAAGACCTTGAGGCCTGTAGTTGATTCCACTACAAAATGGTTACACAATTTCCCCTGGAGAAGGCAAATTTCCACCTTTGGGGATGAATGAGCCCTTTCTTTTCTGGAGAGCTGGCCAGCGAGGCACAGGCTGAGTGCCGCAGGAGGGGCAGTGAACAGCAGGCCTCCATCTAATTTGGGGGTAACTATTTGTTTTTTCATTAAACAAAGTCTACATGGCAGGAATTGTGGTCACAAGAGCCTCTGGAGGCTGCTAAAGCCAGCAGCGGGAGTCTGCCCAGAGCGGCAGGCCAGGGCTGCTCTCTGAATTTGCCGCTTCCCTAAGCGTCTGTTTTTCTGGGGTTGCGGGCCCTATCAATGGTGCCTTTGAGGAGGCTGCCCTGATGACAACAGGACCCTCCCTGCAGCACCCACTCAGCCACTGGATTCTGAAAGCCAGATTGTCCCTCCCCAAGCCCTGCCCTCCTGTGACATTCCTCGCACTGACCATTGTCTGCAGAAAGAGGCCATTGTCTGGGGCAGACATATCTGCTGACCAGCCACATGAAACAAGCAGAGCTTTGGAGAGAAAGAAATCCACCCCAAACAACAAAAACCCTGAGCTTAGCCTCAGGGAAAGGCTTAGACTGGGCTTGTTGAATTTCCTGATTTGCTGGTGTTCTTCCCGAGAGGAAATGCCCACCGTTATGGGAGGATGGGAGTTTTATCTCTGGGCTGGAATGACACTATCCCTGCCTTTGTGTCAACAGCACTGAGAGGCCTTGTTTAGGGTGATGTGGCCAGTGCTGAGAAGGGCTTGTTTAAAGAGAAAAAGAAAAAAACAGAACAATGTTTACCCAGTAGGCAGCTCCTGCCAACCCATCCTCCCCATCATCCTCTGCGCTGGGATGTCGGCTCGTGGCCTTCTGGGCTGTCCCTTGGCCCGGGTGCTGGCCGGGAGGGCAAGCAGCTGGCAGACAATGGTATTCAATGCCAGCTCTTAAACTAAGAGGTGGGTAAACAGTCAGGCTGCTGCCCCCACTCTTCCATGCACCTCCAGCATTCTGGACTGCCCAGCCCCTCCCACAGCATCCTCCTGGTCCAGATCTAAAGGTTAATTCTCATGAGGGACAGTCTCCAGAGCTGGGGTGGCCATGTCCATTCCAAGCACCTGGTGCCTCCACATAAATCATTGTTAACAGCTTTTGCATATCACCCTGGGTGCAGGCTGCTGGGAACTAAGTCTCAAAGACCCCTGTTACTCAAGGGTGGTCCCAGGACCAGAAACATCTGTATCACCAGGAACATATCAGAAAAGCAGACGCTCAGGCCCTGTTTTGCTGTATCAGACTGCATTTATTAAACATGAGTGCCTGCATCCATTTGCACATTTAATTATGAGAAGTACTGGTCTAAATCAGTGGTTCTGGAATATGGTTGCATATTGGAAGCTTTTAAAAGTCCCAAAGGCTGGACAGTGTCTCCAGCCAATTGTGTCAGGATTGCTGGGGGTGGCACAGAAACATTAACATTTTCTAAAACTCCCCACATGACTCCAGTGTCTGCAGGCTTGAGAGAAAGGAGCCAGGATGATGCCCTCTTACTCCAGTCCTTGGATCCAGTATTCCTCTCCCATTATATCTTCGCTTAGTTCAGCTCAGCAACTGTTCCTGACCGTCTTCTACGTGCCAGATACCCTGACGGTTGCTGAGGCATCATCAGTGATGATGGTACATATTCACTTCTGCAATGCTTTTCTGGTCTGAAGAACTCCTACTCATTCTTCAAAACCCAGTTCAGAAACCTCTTCCTCCATGATGTGTTCTTGGATCCTCTGAAGCAAAGAAAATGCTTCCTCCTCTGAACTCACACCACCCTCTGTTTTTCTATTTTTTTTTTTTAATTTTTTTTTTCTATTGTTGAATCATAGCTGTGTACATTAGTGCAATCGCCTGTACCCATTCTAAGATGCACCATAGATGTGGCCCAAGCCATTACCCTCCCTCCACCCAAACCTCCCCCCTCCCTTTCCCTTCCTTGGCCCTTTCCCCATAGTCTTGTGGTATAGTTGGGTTATAGTCTTCATGTGAAAGCTATAATTTAGCTTCATAGTAGGGCTGAGTACATTGGATACTTTTTCTTCCATTCCTGAGACACTTTGCTAAGAAGAATATGTTCCAGCTCCATCCATGTAAACATGAAAGAGGTAAAGTCTCCATCTTT
>CAUYPK010042353.1:0-11811 GCA_963574355.1 Loris lydekkerianus | reverse complement strand
TCAACTTTTATTCCATGCTGGTCCGAGAAGTGCAAGGAATAATTTCTATTCCTTTAAATTTACTTAGGTTAGACTTGTGACCTAAGATGTGATTGATTTTGGAGTATGTTCTGTGGGCTGATGAGAAGAATGTGTATTCAGTTTTGTTGGGGTGAAATGTTCTGTAGATGTCTGTTAAATCCAAATATTGAATGATTAAGTTTAAATCTAAAATTTCTTTGCTCAGCTTCTTATTGGAGGATCTATCCAACACTGTCAAAGAAGTGCTAAAATCTCTGACTATTATGGAGCTGATGAAAATTAAGTTGCTCATGTCTGTTAGAGTTTCTCTTATAAAGTGAGAGGCATTCAGGCTGGGTGCATAAATGTTAATAATTAAAATCTCATCATATTGAGTATTACATTTAACAAATATGACACTTCATATTCTTATCCTTCCTTACTTTTGTTGGTTTAAAACCTATTGTATCTGTGAATGAAATTGCAACACCTGCTTTTTTCTGATTTCCTTTTGCCTGAAATACAGATGACCATCCCTTTACCTTAAGTCTATGTTTATCTTTTAAGGTTAGATGAGATTCTTGTATGCAGAAGATATCTGGATTGAGTTTTTGTATCCAGACAGCCAACCTGTGCCTCTTTAGAGGACAGTTTAAGCCATTCACATTAATGGAGAATATTGATAAGCCTTGTAGAATTTTGGATATTGAGTTTCTTGAAAGTCCAGTGGACATTTTTAATCCTTTTGACACTGTGGAAGATGGAGTTTGATCAAAAGTTTTTGAGTGAGTTTACTTTTGTGGTGGAGGATTGCACTGGTCATTATGGAGGATAGATTTGAGAATATCTTGAAGACCTGGTTTAGTTATGGCAAATTTCTTCAACAGGTAAATGTCATTAAAGTATTTAATTTCTTCATCATAAATGAAACTCAGTTTAGCTAGATACAGGATCCTGTGTTGAAAGTTATTTTGTTTTAGGACCACCCTCTTCTGGCTTGAAAGGTTTCAGCAGAGAGATCTGCAGTTATTCTAATATTCTTCCCCTTGTAGGTGATTTTTTTTTTTTTTTTAAATCTGGCTGCTTTCAGTATTTTCTGCTTCATATTAACTTTAGTGAAATTGATTATGATGTGTCTGGACAATGTCTTTTTTAGGTTGAGTCATGCTGGAGTTCTGAAAATGTCTGCTATCTGAATTTTTGAATCTCTAGGCATGTCTGGAAAATTCTCTTTTATAATTTTATGGAGAAGCTCCTCTGTGCCTTGCAAAGCCACGTCATCACTTTCAAGGATTTCAATGAGGCAGATATTAGCCTTCTTCTAATTATCCCAGAGCTCTCTGAGATAATGATCTATTTTTGCTCTTAATTTCTCTTCCTCTTTGAGAGTTTGGGAGCATTCAACAGCTTTGTCTTCAGTGTCACAAATCATTTCTTCTGCTTGCTCTACTCTGTTACTGAGGAATTCTACTGTATTTTTCAGATCTTTGAGAGCTGAAAATTCTCTCAATGTGTCAAAATCTTTGGTGGTTTTGTCTTTAAAATTGTTGGATTCTTGAGACACCTTTTGAATTATTCCTGGAATTTCTAATTCCTACATTTTCTCTATTCTATTAATCTTGTTTGCAATCTAAATTCTGAATTCAATTTCTGACATCTCGGCCATCTATTTATGAATGGGATCTTCAATTGTGTGTGCCATATCTTTCCTTGGGGAAGGGTGGAGTGTTATTCTATTCTGGTTATTCATATTACTGGAGTTTTTCCACTGATTTCACCCCATGATTATTTTACACCATTTGACTAGATGAGTGGATAAAGAGATGTTGGGTTGGGGGCTCCAGGAGTAGTGATTAACCAGTCCTTTGCTAAAAAGCTGGGACTGTTGTTTTACCTTTTCCCCTGGAGCTTTAGAAGGACCTGTACAGTGCTATGGCCTGAGAAAGTAAGTAACTGCTTGGTGTGTTGGGGCTAAGTGGCTCTGTGTTGTTTTCAGCTGGTCTCTCTCCTACCACAGTAAATCAGTTACTCTGGGTTGAAGTCTCAGCTGTGGAGAAATACCAGCAATTAAGTCACCCTGCCCCCCACAGGCAACAATTGGAAAAGGAAAATCAAATTTTTCTATAACCACATTCCCA
The DNA here is from genome assembly GCA_963574355.1 of Loris lydekkerianus. Taxonomy (NCBI): domain Eukaryota; kingdom Metazoa; phylum Chordata; class Mammalia; order Primates; family Lorisidae; genus Loris; species Loris lydekkerianus. Next base: position 9,673 of record CAUYPK010042353.1, on the reverse strand, counting down.
GGGTACCACTTGGATACTCCTTGGGCTATTGGGCCAGTTCAAAACATCCAAATCAATTGTCTCAGTCAGCACCTGTCTCAGGTGGGAGAGTTCCAAAGGTCTCTGGCAACTAGATTGCAGGGGTTTGCTGGCAGCTCAAATATGACATTCCCACCTGAAGCACAGGGAGATCTATTTCTCCTCAGCCATGCCACTCCTCTTTTCCACTATCCAGCAGGGGGAGGTGAGGCCTGACAACCTCAGGTGCTGAATGGAGGGGGGACAGTTCATTCAGTTCCAGCCCTGCCCTGGATTGATGTTGCTGACAGAACAGAACAACTTCGCAGAATATGTTTCTGTCCTGGCTATATTCTTTGTGGAACAGATGCTGTTTGAGTTCACAGAAGCTGTGACTCAGGCCAGGTCTGTGCTACTGCCTCATCTCGGCTACAGTTTCTGTTGGAGCAGCAAATTAGGCTGTCAGTTCCATCCTGTGCCTTCCCTCCTTTGTCTCAGCTATGATCCCCTGAGGGTCGAGTATGTCTTAGGCTCAGTAAAGCAGTCTTCTACATCAGCCCCACCCTGAGAGTCTGTGGTCTCTCATGAGACCACATGCATCCATGTATTCTAGTCCCGGTGCTCTACCCAGGGCAGTACTGCCTCAGGCAAACCCTTTACTCACAGGGCCTGTGTTTCCATCCGGGATATGTTCTACTAATGGCTGCCACCAGAGAAGATGCCCAGCCTCTTTTGGTTGCCCAGAGAGACAGGTGGTGTGACTCCAGAATATCCAGGGTTTGTGAGCCCTATTGTTGCCACTGTGGCTGCTGCTCTTTATCTCAGGGCACCACCACTCCTGTATGATTCCCTCTCAGCTGACCATCTTCTCCTTATTCCCATGCTGCAGAATCAATACTGACCAGCAGCACTCCATGCCCTGTCCAAACCTCTCAAGAAAATACCCAAGAATCTGGACTCCTAGGTCATAGGCTTCTAGATCTCTGAGTGAAAGTGGAAGGGAATGCTGGGTGTTCTGAATTGCAGGTAGAGAATATATACAGTTTTATACACTTTTATACCTGGGAGGAGAGTGCCATGGCACCCTAGTAGAGAAATAGGTCCAGTTTTTAGAAGTTCTCTCCCATGGATAAATGAGAGGATGTTTGAACTCTGCTCACTTGTTGGTATGGAGTATTATGAGCCATTCTCAAGGGGGAGTGGACTTCCATCAACTTGGTGATGGATTTTGTACCTTTTGTTTGTATCCTTAGAGTTGCAACTCACCTTAGCAGGGTGTATGTGTGTTCTTCAACCTTTTCTCTTGGTGCAGCTCTAATACACCAGGTTACTTAGTTAATGTCTGTCCTTTAGCTCTCCTTCTGGACAGGAGCATCTGTGGAGAGCTGGCTTCAGTCAGTCATCTTGCCTCTGTCTCCTCTAAATGACAGCCAAGTACATGCTAATACTGGAGGTTGCCTCTTCTATGAATCCATGGCAGGGAGGTGGGTCTATAGATTTGCTTATTCATATTGTTGCTTCTTCTTTTAATTATCCTGTATAAGTAATCTTGACACAGCTGATTTTTCATCTAGTGACATTTATTTATTTATTTTTATTTTACAATTTTTTAATTATTTATTTTTTTATTATTAAATCATAGCTGTGTACATTAATGCAATCATAGGGAACCATACACTGGTTTTATATGCCATTTGACATATTTTCATCACACTGGTTAACATAGCCTTCCTGGCATTTTCTTAGTTATTGTGTTAAGACATTTAAATTCTACATTTAGTAAGTTTCACATGTACCCTTGTAAGAAGCATCATAGGTGTGATCCCGCCAATCACCCTCCCTCTGCCCATCTCTCCCTCTCCCTCCCCTCTCTCTTTCTCTTCCCTGTATTCTTAGGTTATAACTGGGTTATAGCTTTCATGTGAAAGCCATAAATTAGTTTTATAGTAGGGCTGAGTACATTAAATACCTTTTCTTCCATTCTTGAGATACTTTACTAAGAAGAATATGTTCCAGCTTCATCCATGTAAACATGAAAGAGGTAAAGTCTCCTTCTTTCTTTAAGGTTGCATAATATTCCATGATGTACATACACCACAATTTATTAATCTATTAGTGGATTGATGGGCACTTGGGCTTTTTCCATGACTTAGCAATTATGAACTGGGCTGCAATAAACATTCTGGTACAAATAACTTTGTATAATGTTATTTTTGGTCTTCTGGGTATATACCTAGTAGAGGATTGAATAGCAGGTCTATTTTTAGATCTCTATGTGTTCTCCAAAAATCTTTCCAATGGAATGTATTAATTTGCATTCCATTGCAGTAGAGAAGTGTTCTCTTTTCTCCATATTCACACCAAAATCTCTGGTCTTGGGATTTTGTAATATGGGCTAATCTTCCTGGAGTTAGATGCTATCTCAAAGTAGTTTTGATTTGCATTTCTCTGATGATTAAGAATGATAAGCATTTTTTCATATGTCTGTAGGCTTTGTGTCTGTCTTCTTCAGAGAAGTTTCTCTTAAAGTCTCTTGCCCACCCTGAGATGGGATCACTTGTTCTTTTCTTGCTAATACATTTGAGTTTGCTGTAGATTCTAGTTATTAAACCTTTGTTGGAGACATAACCTGCAAATATCTTCTCCCATTCTGAGGGCTATCTGCTTGTTTTACTTACTGTGGCTTTGGTTGTGCAGAAGCTTTTTAGTTTGATTAAGTCCCAGTACTGTATTTTTTAAGCTGCTTCAATTGCCAGGATGTCCTCCTCATAAAATATTCACTGAGACCAATTTCTTAAGAGTTTTTCTTGTAATTTCTCTGGTATTATTATAGTTTCATGTCTTAAGTTTAAATCTTTAATCCAGTGAGGGTCTATCTTAGTTAATGGTGAAAGGTGTGGGTCCAGTTTCAGTCTTTTGCAGGTTGCCAGGTAGTTTACCTGGCACCATTTGTTAAATAGGGAATCTTTTCCCCACTGAATGTTTTTAATTGGCTTGTCAAAGATCAAACAATGGGAAGTAGCTGGGTTCATCTCTGGGTTCTCTATTCTGTTTCATACATAAATCTACCTCTGTTTTTATATTAACTTTAGCAAAGTTAATTATGATATGCCTGAGTGTTTTCTTATTCGAGTTAAGTCATGCTGGGGTTCTGAAACTGCTATCTGAATTTCAGAATCTCTTGGCATGTCTGGAAAATTCTTCTTTACAATTTCATGGAGAAGAGTCTCTGTGCCTTGTGAAGCCACTTCATCACTTTCAGGGATTTCTATGAGGTGGATATTAGACTTCTTCAAATTATCCCAGAGCTCTCTGAGAGAATAATCCGTTTTTGCTCTCTGTTTCTCTTCCTCTTTGAGTGTTTGGGAGCGTTCAATAGCTTGTCTTCAATATCAGAAATCCTTTCTTCTGCTTGTTCTACTTTGTCACTGAGGGATTCTACTGTATTTTTCAGATCTTTGAGGGCTGGAAATTCTTATTTCAATGTCTTAAAATTTTGGTGATCTTGTCTTTAAGTTCGTTGAATTCTTGAGACAACTTTTGAATTTCTCCTCAAATTTCCAATTCCCACTTTTCCTCCATTCTATTAATCTTGTTTGCAATCCAAACCATGAACTTGATTTCTGATATCTTGGCCATTTGTTTATGAATGGGATCTTCAGTTATGTCTGCCATATCTTTCCTTAGGTGGGTTGGTATAGTCTGGTTAATCATGTTACCAGAGTTTTTCTGTTGATTTCACTCCATGATTATTATGCACCATTTAACTAGATGAGTGTATAAAGAAAAGTTGTGTTCAGGGCTCCAGAAGTAGTAATTAACAAGCCCTTTGCCCAAAAGCTGTGACTGGTGTATTTTTCCCCTGCATCTTTGCTATGGATCCATACAGTGCTACGGCCTGAGAAACTGGGCAACTGCTTGGTTTGGTGGGGCTAAGTGGCTCTATCTTGTTTTCAGATGGTCTGTGTCCAATCCTAGTGAAAGAGTTACTCTGGGTTGAAGTCTCAGCTGGAGAAATAGTAGCAATTAAGTCACCTCCTCCATCCCAGGCAACAATTAGAAAAGGAAAATCAACCTTCCTATAACCACACACCCAGGGTACCACTTGAATAGTTCTTGGGCTATTGGCCTAGTTCAATAGTTCCAAATCAATTGTCTCAGTCAGTACCTGTCTCAGGTGGGAGAGCTTAAAAGGTCTTTGTCAACTAGATCGCTGGGGTCTGCTGATAACTCAACTCAAATACAATTTGCTCCAGTGCTCCATGATGTCAGGAGGATCCACCCAGCAAATAGATTACTTTGGGAAGGTTGATGTCTCCTTCCCCATTTTCACCTCTGTCACACCGAGTCACTGATAATCCTGCATGGCTGTGACCCAGTGCCTCCAATGAGCAGATACTCCAGGGAGTTGTACCTGCCTGAATCACAGGAAGATCTATGTCTCCTCAGCCAGGTCTCTGCTCTCTGCCACTATCCAGCAGGGGGAGGTGAGGCCTGACAACCTCGAGTGCTTGATGGAGGCTGGGGCTGTTCACTCAGTTCCAGCCCTGCCCCTGATTGATGTTACTGACAGAAAAGAACAACTTTGCATAATTTGTTTCTGTCCTGGCTAAATTCCCCTGCATAAGAGAAGCTGTTTTGAGTTCAGAGAACCTCATGTCCTGTCTTTGCTGCTGTCTGGTAGTTTGTATTCGCAGCATGGTTAGCTGTCATTTCTAGCCTCCTGCGCTCCTTTGTCTAGGCTTATGATCCCTTGAGGGCTGGATGTGTCTTAGGCTCAGTAAAGTGGTCCTCTGGGTCAACCCCACCCTAGGAATCTGTGGGCTCTGTGTGTGTGTTTTCTAGTTCCTGCACTCCACCCAGGCCAGTACTACCTCAGGCAAACCCTTTAGTCACAGGGCCTGCATTTTCATCCCAGATCTTTTCTGCCAGTGGCTGTCACCAAAGAAGATACCCAGCCTCCTCTGGTTTTGCAGAGAGACAGGGAGTTTGACTCCAGAATATCCAGGGGTGAGCTCTATTGTTGCCCAAAATGGCTACTTTTCTGTGCCTCAGGGCACCGCCATTCCCGTGTGGTTCCTTCTCAGCCAACCATCCTCTCTTCACTCCTGTGCCACAGAATCAGCACTGGTCTGCAGCAGTCCATGCCCTGTTTTCTCCTCTTGAGATAATACCAAAAGAATCTGGACTCCTGGAGGACAGGCTCCAGTCCTCCGAGTGAGAATGGAGGGGATTGATGGGAAATCAGAATTGCAGGTAGAGAATATATACAGTTTTATGCCATGGCACCCTGGTAGGGGAAGTAGGTTCAGTTTTTAGAGGGTCTCTCTCATGGGATGTAATAGGAAGACTTTTGAACTCTGCTCATTTGTTTCTGGGGTACTCTAAGCCATTTTCAGGGGAGCGGAGACTCCTGTCTGCTTAGAGATGGATTTTGTACCTTTTGTTGTATCCTTTGGGTCGTAGCTCACTTCAGCAGGATTAATGTGTGTTCTTCAACCTTCTCTCTTGGCGCAGCTCTAATCTACCAGGTTACTTGCTAAATTTCTGTCCTTTAACTCTCCTTCTGGATGGGAGCCTCTGTGGAAAGCTGGCTTCAGTCAGCCATCTTGTCTCCATACCCCTCTTGCTGGCATTTCTTGAGAAAAAGTCTGGCTTTGTTTTTATTACTAAGAATTGCCTTGGCTATACGGTTTTTATTCTGGTTTCATACAACACAAGAAATTATTTTTTCCAAATCTTCAAAGTATGTGATTGGTATTTTAATGGGGATTGCATTGAACCTGTAGATTACTTTGGTAAATACAGACATTTTAACAGTGTTTATTCTTTGCAGCCATGAGCTGGAGAAAAGGATCTATATTTAATAAATGGTGCTGGGAGAATTGGATAACCACATGTAAAAGACTGAAACTGGAACAGCACATTTCACCCCTCTCAAAAATTGATTCAAGATGTATAAAAGATTTAAATCTAAGGAATTAAACAGTAAAAATCCTCAAAGAAAGTATGGAAAAACACTCAAAGACTTTGGCATGGGGAAAGATTTTATGAAGACTTCTGTGGCAATTGCAACAACAATATAAATAAATAAATGGGACTTATTTAGACTGGAAAGCTTCTGTACAGCTAACAAGACAACAATCAAAGCAAATAGACAACCTTCAGAATGGAAAAAGATATTTGCATATTATAAATAGGACAAAGGCTTGATAAATAGGATCCACAAAGAACTAAAATTAATCAACAAGAAAAGCTAACAATCCCTTTGTTCACTGGGCAAAAGACATGAACAGAACCTTTTGTAAGGAAGCCAGGCAAATGGCTGATAAACATGAAAAAATGCTCATCATCTCTAAAAATCAGAGAAATGCAAATCAAACCAACTTGAGATATCACTTAACACCAATAAGATTAGAAAACATCACAAAGTCCCAAAGCTGCAGATGCTGGTGTAGTGGTGGAGACAAAGAAAGAAATTTCCTTCTTTGGAGAGAAAAGTGAGGGATCTTCAAAGATCTAAAGTTAGCGCTCCCATTTGACCCCACAATCCCACTACTAGGCATCTACCCGAAAGGAAAAAAAAAACTCATTTTATCATAAAAACATTTGCACTAGAATGTTTATCGCAGCTCAATTTACAATCACCAAGACATGGAAAAAATGTAAATGCCCATCAACTCAGGAAATAATTAACAAATTGTGGTATATGCACACAATGGAATACTATTCATCCATAAAAAGATGGTGACTTCACATCTTTTGTAATATCCTGGATGGAGTTGAAACACATTCTTATTAGTAAAGTATCATAAGAATGGAAAAGCAGTTATCCAAAGTACTCAATACTAAGCCAGTAGACAAAAGTACTCAATACTAATATGAAGCCAGTAGACAATCTGATGAATGCCCACATGGGAGAAAAACTCATTTCAAGTTTGGGAGAGGAGTACTGGGAAAGGAAGGGGGGGGCTGGGATGATCTCACTGAATGAGCACCGGGGGGATGTTTGGCACACCTTTTGTGTGGGGGACATAACTACAAGAGAGACTCTACCTAACAAAATCAAATATTTTGACCTGTTTTTTTTGTAGCCTCACATTAACCTGGAATAAGGTTATTTAAAAAAAAAAATAGAATGATAGAATTAGAAAATTACCAATTGGTCATTGTCATAATAATAATTGATTCAAGCAAGAATGTCTAATGGTATACAAACCGGTGGGTAAAAGTTTAGAGTAACAGAATATTTACATAGTTTCAACTTACCTGTCCACCAGACATTAATCTGTTTCAAAGGGTAAAAAATCAAGTTTTTAGGAGAATCCAGGCAGACACCACTTTAATCAATTTGTTACCATTATGGCACTTATCAGTTGTGTGTACCTCCTGATATAATACCTTCAGAAAAACTTTGCATCACCTCATTCCCTTAGAGATGATTCTGCCACAAGTACAGAAATAAGGAGGAAACATCATGCCTGGGTTTGAATGTTTTTTGTTATACAAATTATTATTGATACTATTGGTGAATCAAGTCTTCAGATTAGAGAACAGTCTTGTTTCCTTGTAAATTATTATATGAAAATAATTCAATATGCCCCAAAACATAATTGGTATGATTTAAAATATCATGTCTGAAACTATTTGGCAATGTATCTAAATAGATATTTTTAATACTTTCTACAACTTAAATATTGCTATGGCTTAACTTATTGCAATATCTACTGAGATACAACTTTAAATGTGGGATTATTCCCTCTAGAGCCCTCCCTGACTCTCAGAGCCCTTTTCCTGGCCAAAGACCGCTGGAGCCTTGGGCTCTCTGTGCCAAAGTCACTGGGTGGTAGGCACTCTCAGAACCATGTGCACCAACTCCCACTCTGTTGCTGGATCCAGGTGTGTCACACACCAGAGCTGCTTCCACAACCAGAACTCCCTAGCTGGGGAAGCCCCAGAGGAACTACACAGGGTCACTCCCTACAAAGATCCAGGAACAAAAGAGTGACCCCACTGGCGAGACACCTCCCAAACTCTGAGGACAGCCAAAAGCAATGGTGAAAAACAATCATGAGGCAAATCAACAGAAAAACTCTGGCAATATGAATAATCAGAGTAGACCAACTCCTCCAAGGATCAATGGGGCAGACACAGCACAAGATCCCATGCACAAACAAATAGCTGAGATGTCAGAAATCGAATACAGAATATGGATAGCAAATAAGATCGAATTAGAACTCCAAGCAGTAACCCAAAATATAACTCAAGAATTCAACAAATTAAAAGACCAAATGACCAAAGATTTTGACACATTGAGACAAGAAATTGCATTCCTCAAAGATCTGAGAAACACAGTAGAATCCTTCAGTAATAGAACAAGCAGAAGAAAGGATTTCTGACATTGAAGACAAAGTTTTCGAATGCTCCCAAACTCTCAAAAAGGAAGATAAATGGAGGGCAAAAACAGATCACTCAGAGAGCTCTGGGATAATTCGAAGAAAACCAATATTCATCTTATAGGGATCCCCGAAAGTGACGAAGTGGCTTCCCAAGGCACAGAGCCTATTCTCCATGAAATTATGAAGGAGAACTTTACAGACATGCCAAGAGATTCTGAAATCCAGATAGCAGACAGCTTCAGAACTCAAGCATGACTCAACGCAAATAAGACATCCCCCAGACACATCATAATCAAATTCACTAAAGTTAATATGAAGGAAAAAATTCTGAAAGCTGCCAGATGAAAGAAAACCATTACCTACAAGGGGAAGAATATTAGAATAACTGCAGATCTCTCCGCTGAAACCTTTCGAGCTAGAAGGGGATGGTCATTGACTTTTAATCTCTTAAAACGAAATAACTTTCAACCCAGGATCCTATACCCAGCTAACCTGAGTTTCATTTATGACAGAGAAATTAAATACTTCAATGAAATTCACATGTTGAAGAAATTTGCCATAACTAAACCAGCTCTCCAGGATATTCTCAGACCTATCTGCCAGAAAGACCAGCATAATCCCCCAGCACAAGGGTAAACCCACTAAGAAAATTTTGATCAAACTCCAACTTCCACAGTCGCAAAAGGATTAAAAATGTCCACCAGACTCTCAAAGGCTTATCAATACTCTCAATTAATGTGAATGGTTTAAATTGTCCTCTAAAGAGGCACAGTTTGGCTGACTGGATACAAAAATTCAAACCATATTATCTGCTGCATACAAAAATTTCATCTTACATTAAAAGATAAATATAGACTCAAGGTGAAGAAATGGTCATCTATATTCCAGGCAAATGGAATGGAGAAAAAAGCAGGCATTGCAATCCTGTTCGCAGACGCAATGGACTTTACACCAACCAAAATAATTAAAGATAAGGATAGACACTTCATATTTGTTAAAGGTAATACTCAATATGATGAGATCTCAATTATTAATATTTATGCACCTAACCACAAAGCACCTCAATTTATAAGAGAAAATCTAACAGACATGAGCAACTCGATTTCCTCCACTTCCATAGTAGTTGGAGATTTAAATACCCCTTTAGCAGGCCTGGATAGATTCTCCAAAAAGAAGCTAAGCAAAGATATTTTAGATTTAAACTCAACCATTCAACATCGGGACTTAACAGACATCTACAGAACATTTCATCCCAACAAAACTGAATACACATTCTT
>CAUYPK010042351.1:0-47262 GCA_963574355.1 Loris lydekkerianus | reverse complement strand
TACCCGTCATGGGGATACAAACATCAATGGTTTGATCCCTGTCTTAGGTTGACTGAATGCAGAGTGATCTTACCCGTCTTTGGGTACTATGAATGTAATCCACCATGCAGCCTCTCCATATCCTGTCTTAGGTTGTCCCCGCTTTGGGAATCTTTCCCGTCATTGGTGCTATGGAGGGCGGTGAAGAATAATAGTTAGATTCTTGGGTAATGAGCCGGTGATATTGGACCTCGACCTGATTTAACTGCCTCTAACCTTTTTTTTGGGATACAGGGCCCAAAGGTGAAGGGTAAATAAGGGTAGCAGGGGAAGAAGGTAGGGTGAAAAACCATGTAGGCCCATCCACAGGGGTTTTCTAGAATTTCTTTTCTTCTCTTTTCTAGATCTTCTTGGACTGTTTTGATCTTGTTTTGCATGATCTCAGGTCTGTTGGCATAAAAGTAGCACTTATCCTGTAAAAATAAACAGATGCCTCCCTTTTTGGCAGTTAATAGGACTAATCCAAAAATATGGAACGCTTCACGAATTTGCGTGTCATCCTTGCGCAGGGGCCATGCTAATTTTCATCACCCTGGTTAACATAGCCTTCCTGGGATTTTCTTAGTTATTGCTTCAAGACATTTATATTCTACATTTACTAAGTTTCAAATGTACCCTTGTAAGATGTACCACAGGTGTAATCCCACCAATCACCCTCCCTCTGCCTATCCTCCCCCCCTCCCTCCTCTCCCTCTTCCCCTTCCTTCCCTCCCTCTTCCCCTTCCCCATATTCTTAGGTTATATATTTTGAAATTTTTAAATGACTCTTTCATTTCTTGAAGTTCTGTTATCCCTTTTCTGATGATTTCTATCTCTTTAGTAAATTTTTCATTCATGTCCTGGACTTGGTTCATTTGAGATGATTTTCTACCATCTCCTCAATTCCACTCACCTTATTTTCCACCCATAGTGTGAATTTCATATCTATCATTTCAACAATTTCCTTTTGGTTGAAATTCCCTACTGGAGAGCTATTGGGAGCCTTTGTGGGTGTTGAGATAGCATGTTTGCTTCCTGTTGCCAAAATTTTTATGCTGTTTCCTGCTCATTTGGGGCCACTTCTCTCAGTTTAAAACAGAAAGCAGTAATGATACACCTTTTCTTCTCTGCTGGTACCTCTTTTGCTCAATAAAGACAGGATGGATCCCTGGATAGTGTGCTTGGTCCTACTCTGGAAGCTTAACTAGACTGAAGTGGGGCAGAGCCTTTGACACTGTTGCTTGTTTAACACTTGTTCCCCTGTAATTGTTACTGGGCCACTGGGTCAGCTTCTAGTATAAAGTGCAAAAGTGAGATGAGACTGGCTGCCAGGACAGGGCAGGCACGCAGGATGGAGGACATCCACTGGGTGTGACTCACATGTGTGTAGACCTGGGTGGCCAAGGTCCTGGACAAGTGGTCCAGGCGTGAGACACACACAGGCGATGGAGTGCCCCCTCCTCTTGGAATCTGAGTAAAACAAATGCCATTTTCAATGGCAATCCTCTCTCTCTCTTGTTTCAAGTTAATTTGAGGGTACAAAGAATTCAGTTGCAATGTTCGCATTTTTTGGCAGTCATCTCTTGATGTGTTGGCTTTGCTGTATCTAAGTGATATTAAAACCTAAATGTTAAGATAGATTCTTGGAAGGTAAAGGACTAGAACATGGAGAGCAAAGATGTCTGGTGTAGAGGAAGAGGACAGACATGTGAGTGGGCACTCAGTGTGAAGATCCGTGTATTAGATATTAAGACCCACCAGGAAGCATCCATAATGTATGAGACAGTGGACAACCAAGAATTAAATAACTCAAGTTGACAAGGTCCAGCTTTCCTCATACCTGGAGAAGTAACTGGGAGGCAGAAGGCGGAGGAAGTGGGAGGCACGGACACGCACCCCTCCGATCTCCTGCGGCTTCAAGATGAGTGACTGATAGATGTCCCTGTCCTCTGTATCTGCCACCTTGTATGCACAGAAGCTATGCTTTCCATGATTGCTTCCAGCCAATGACTCAGTGCTGTCTAGACACTAAGGCAGGCTCGTTCTGAGACATAGGACTGCTCCAACAGGGAACTTCAGTCCCGGTGCTCTCTTTCAGCCTGGATAACACGTTCTCTATCTTGGAAAGCATTCTGAGCCCCTTCTTGCACAGGCCTCCTTCTCTGTCCCCTCTCCACTCCCCTCAGCATCAGCCTGCATCCTTGTCTGATGGTCATTTGGGTACCTCCCATCTCCCTGCACAGGTATTTTCCCTAATACACACTTGACACCTCGTCCTCGCTGGACATCTGCTTTGCAGAGGTTTCAAACTCACTCACCCATGGTTTTGGGTTGAATAATTCAGAAAATGATGGGAAAAGAGGGAAGAGAGGAGGAAGGAGATAAAGAAAAGGGCATGTCTTTTCCTCATCCACAGACATTACTATCAAATGGAGATGGTAATTAGATTCCATTAGACAAATTAAAAAGAGTAACGTACTTTTCAAATTTAAATTATACTATTCATCATATGCTGAAAATTTTATCATTTGCAACTATGCAATTGCGATAAAAATATTAGATAACAACTTAAAACATGCTAAGGAATATCTTTTCACAATTTGCTTACGGTATTAGTCACCGACAAATAAAATGATGGAATGTCACTTTCCCAGACCTCTGCCACCTTTGTGCTTCTTGATGAAGATTGAGGCAGACAGTATAAAGTGAGGAAATTCATGGCTAATCACACTTCATTATTAGGTAGACTAGGGGCTGAACTCCAGAGGGAAGAATCCTGGTAGCTAGGCTGAACCACGGAGATTTCCTTTGCTTTATTTATCATAGCCTCAATTTTAGGGCCTTAAAGTATTTTAGAACTAAAGTGCGTTCTGCTCCACTTCCAACCCAAAGCCCCAGATCCTCTCCTAGGTCATAATACTGTAACATGTGAAAAGGTCACCAGCAACAGTGTCAGAGAAATGGTAGCAAAAATGGCTTGTTCTTCCATTTCAGCATAACATGTATGCCGCTCCTTGGATCTAAACAGAAAATTTGACTCTAAAATGCATTTGAGCAACAGAGAAGCTGAATGTCAAGAGATACTGAAAGAGAGAAATATATCAGGATTTTATCAATGTGAACTTTTGTTTCAAATTGTAAGGGAAAAGCCATACTGGGTGGGGTGGGGGGGAAGAGAGGGAGAGAGAGAGGGAGATATGTCGATCAATCCAGCAGATTTACATTTTCATATTGTTTCAAATATATGATGCTTTATTTCTTTGCTTTGTTGTTATATTAAGAAGCTTGTAACTTTTTCCAACAACTCTTGGGCTTGGGAGGAGCATGGAGGAACTGGAGACCAGTTTTACTGGTCTGAACCACCTGCAGCAGCAGGGTCTCCTCAGCCGGGTTGAAAAGCGGTTTCCATCTCAGGAGAGAAGAGAGAAGCAGAGATATAGCAAGGTGCACACTCTGTGAGGGCCGTGGCTTTGTGTTCTTAAGTCCTTGCCTACATCCTGACACGGCACTCTCCTCCCAAGAAGAAGGAATTGGACTGCTGAGGAATTGGACCCTAGGGGACCAGGGATTCTCGACAAAGCATCCTAGGAATTATTATTATTATTTGTAGAGGCAGTTTCACTTTGTCACCCTCTAGAGTGCCGTGGCATCACACAGCTCACAGCAACCTCCAACTCATGGGCTTACGCGATTCTCTTGCCTCAGCCTCCCGAGTAGCTGGGATTACAGGCACCTGCCACAACGCTCGGCTATTTTTTTGTTGTTGCAATTTGGCCAGGGCCAGGTTCGAACCCGCCACCCTCGGGATATGGGGCCGGCGCCCCGCCCACTGAGCCACAGGTGCTGCCCCAGGAATTATCGTCTTATAACTCCTTACCTCACAATTCGAATGTGAAGAGGAAAGTGCGTCATTATGATAAACTGTAAAAGAAGGGGTGGGAGAGAGACTGAAAATCATCATCATAAAAACTTAACAACAGTTGGGTTATTGGAAAACAGAGGTAATGTTTTCCAAAGGTCCCCATTAACCAGGGGAGAAGCGTGATGCCTGAGTTATGAAATAAATTATGCGTTTGGTAAGGATGGGGGCCTGTTGGACCTTTCTCTTCACTATCCTGCGGGCAAATCTCTGGCCTGACCCAATGAATCCGGGGACCTGGACAGTTCTCAACTCCCCCGAGACAAATGGCTCTGCAGGAAGGTTTCAGGGGCCACGGCCAGCACCGCAGACCCGGACTGCTCGCCTCAGTCCAAAGACGTCCACGGCTCCATACACTGATGCCGGCAGTTGTAGTAGCAGCACTTCTGGACCCTCGGGCAACCTTTATCCCGCCGGCACCTCGGGAACATGGTGAAAGGACAGGAAAGAGTAAACTCTGGGCAGTATCCTGGTTTAGGTTGAGCTGGAGAAAAATGCCACGGGGTGAGTTTGGGGGTACCGATGCACCCCTTCCAGGCAACTGGACCCACTCGTTCCAGAAACCCCTCAGAGGAAACGTTCCACAACCTCAATCACACACCGAATATCCTAGCCTTACCCAGACTCCTCGTGACTCCAGGCTGGGCCATGTGGAGGCAAAGGAGGACGACCCCAACGAACACAGCGAGGCTGCTCAGCTTCATAACGCAAAAAAAGTGCGTGAGCGCACTCGGAGGCTGGGCCTGTCCGAGTCAACTCCGGGTCCCACCAGCAGGGGGAGCGCTGGTTCTTCGGTCGGAAGGGCCTCAAGTTGACCCGGAAGTACTAGCTGTTTCGTTTCACTTCCCAGGAAGAGGAAATGTGAAATAACGCTGGGGTATAACTTCCTTAAGCCCCTTCACCCCCAGGACTTCTCGGCGTGCTATTGGGCGGGCCCTTCATGGTTCTTAATTTATACAGTAGTTTTAAAGGAATAGGAGGGGATTATGTTTGCCAGGCCACGCATCAGGACCCCTCTTCCCACTTTGAATCCAGAAAAATCGAAGCCCCCCTTCCAACAGTGTTCAGATATGGGTGTATTCGAGATGTTTACTTTTAACTCAACGTTTGAGGCACACACTCAGACACAAAGAGAAAGCAAGAAAATGTGACATTAGCAAGATAATTTCTAGATTCAAAGAAAAGATAAATTCATTGTGAACTACAGGGACATAAATTTCAGTTGCATAATGTTTTATCCTTTAATTGCTGTCTGTATGTCTCCATGATTATCAAAAACTTCATATTTTGATAAAGTCAAAAGTCTAATGAGGTCATTTTGGAATGTGAACCCCAGACCAAACAACCATTCTGGCTTCCTCTGTACTCCTGTAAAAGTATATGTTGTTCCTACTTGCTCACTGGCTTAGAAAACACCTGTATAAACAATGGTAAGTAATAGGCTTATGAACATACATGGGAGAACTGGAATCTGAGGTGGGATCAGCGAGATGCTAAGGAGGAGCTCTGAGGAGCAGGTGTGTGATACCTACTAGGTGTGCCACCATTCCGTCCAATCTAATGCAACTTTTGGCTTACCTCCTGGCTTTGTGTCTTTTTGCCATGCATTTGTGCCACTGTCTTCCAGTTCTGGCTGAGGCCAGTCCTCGTTTATTAACTCCTGTCTAACTATAGAAAACAAAATCCTTTCCAATGGGCATAACATGCCAGTAAGTTTTATTTTCAACATATTTGCTTTCAGCCCTGTACATCAACATAAGACCATTCTGTTTTCAAAGCAGTTTGATAGTCACTGCAATTTTCTTATACCAGAACAGGGCAAGGATATTACATGAAAGGAAAATTCCATGCCAATCTTGCTATAAATATAAAGAATTTGATGCAGAATGTTACCCAGTGAATTTTGTCATATAAAAAATGGTGGTATAGCACGAATACGTAGGTTTTCATTACAAAAAACTGTATGGTTGGTTTCACATTCCAAATTTTTGTGGAAATACATCTTATTAATAAAATAAATGGGGAAATTGCATGAGGCTCTTCATCTCAACAGTAGAATGTGTGGAAAGTCGCTTGTCTATGCATGATAAAAGAGAAAAATAATGACAAAGGATCATTTCAATTATTTAATTCAGTATCGTGCCTCTCCAGAAGCTCTACAGCAGGGGGAAGCATTTTCACATCACAAAGAGGGAATAAAATGTTCTCCATGAAAGCAATGAGAATAGTAACAACTCTTGTCAAAATCAACTGTTTCAGAACTCTAGAACATAACTAAAAGCTTGCAACAATACATGCGTGTTTATTGAAGGAAAAAAAAAACAGATGAATTTCAGCAAGAGTAGAGAGCTTCATGGCAATATAAACTGTCTTGTTCCCATCTTAGAGCCCATCTGTGTGGTACCCTTGAAAACCAGTAGACTGAGGCTGTGAGAAGCTGCAGGTTAGCTTTGGATTTCCTCATTCTTCTCGCAAAAGCTCCATCTTCAGAAAATTGTTGCTCTTTTAGCGCACTGAGCATTTGTCAGTGCTCTAAAAATGCTCCTTTCTCAGAGAGTGCATTTATCTCACCTAAACCGGAGCTCGCTGTGTGTGCACGGTGCTATCCCTGGGGCAGTGTTTTGACATCAAAACTATGTTGACAGTGAGAACAACTGGGACTGACAAAAGCCTGACCAATAAACAAAAAAAGAAAATGTGGGGCATGCGCTATCTAGAAACTTTTGGAAATTTCTATCAAATTTATGGGAATCTAGAAGGTCATGCCCTAGCATAGGTTTGTGCATTTGCCGTGGTGCTGCGCACATGCTAAGGAAAAACCTGAGGAGGCCCAAATAGCTCTCCTCTGTTTGAATTTCAGGTTGGCTGTAAGCAGGAAGTGAAGGTCAAGCTAGAGTGGTGAGCTGCCTGCTGTCATGTTGACCATATGCATCAACACGTACACGGAAGCCCTTGGAAAAGTCCAGGTGATTTATTGGTTTCTATTTTTAAGACCTTTGCCCCCAAAGCTCTTTTAGCTGGTCCTCTGGCCTGTCTATCTACAGGTGACATCGTCTGCCCCACTCCATCTTGCTGAAGTCATGGGGACTTGACAATCACCCTCTGGTACAACTGCATCTTAACGGATGCAGGAGGAGGAGCACAGCACGTCGGCCAAGTGACGGGACATGGCTGTGTGGAATCCACACGTTAGGATGCCAGGCCACGAGCTATCTAGAGACATTATTTCTGCGTATGTCTTCTCTTTAGCACAGTGTGACTGATCTCAAGGAGCAGGGAAGCATCACTTCCCTTGTCTGAGATTCAGTTCCCTCAGCTGACATTGCCAATGTCTGATGGGCACCTGAGGTCCCTCACCCTGTCTTGGGCCTCCCTTTCCATCTTCTCTCCCACATCACACATAAGGATAACTCCTTCTTATCTCTTCCCTGTATTCTGAGAGAAAGAACAGCTAATCCTCGGGCCTGCGCTCTGTGAAGGAGCATAGCTGAACCCTAACAGGGGTGCAAGAACCTTCACTGGTGTGTGGAAGGAAAATGTTAACTGCTATGGTGTTTTATCCTGATGTGAGACGGAAATTAAGGTTTACTAATCTAAAGTATAGTAATTGACAAGAGTATACGGTAAACATGCACATAGAGTTGGTGCATGTTCAAAACACTTTCATCTGATAGGTGTGTTCAAAATATATCATTGAAGAATATTCCACTAAGGACAGGAATTCTGGGACTCAGTGACAGACAGCTCAGACCCCCTCTGCTGCAAACCGGTGCTCTCCTCCCCAGGGAGTGGGGCTCATCTCCCCACAGGTTGCAAGACAGAATTTCTATTGGTGTGGACCAGGGTTATCAATGCATAATGGTCTTGGGGGAGCCCCTGTGTGCCCAGTTCCTTGAAATTGGCACTCTACTTTACAGGTACAAGGTAGTGAATGAGTCACAGATTTACATAGATATTGATGTTGGATCTTGGTTAGGATTTTGTGTCCAATTAAGATCATTGTCATCTCTGTGCTCTATAATTATGATATTAAACCTCTCTTGGAATCCCTCTTGCTAATCTTTTTTTTTTTTTTTTTTGAGACTGAGTCTCACTCTGTTGCCCCAGGCTAGAATGCTGTGGCATCATCAAAGCTCACAGTAACCTGAAACTCTTGGGATCAAATGATCTTCTTGCCTCAGCCTCCCAAGTAGCTGGGACTACAGCTATGTGCCACCACGCCCAGCTAATTTTTCTCTTTTTGGTAGAGACAGGGTCTTTTCTTGCTCTGGCTGGTCTCTATCTCCTGAGCTCAAGCAACCCACCCTCCTTGGCTTCCCAAAGTGCTGGGATTACAGGTGTGAGCCACCACACCCACCTCTCTTGTTACAGTCTCTCCGCCCACAGCAGAATAGGTCTTATTCTCTACCTGGACACTGGCCAAGCATTCCATTTGCATTTTGACCATACGCTTGATCTTGGTTAAAATTTTGTGTCTGGTTTTGATACTTGTCATCTACTGACTGTTCTGTTTGGATAGGAGAGCTGCATTGGGATCCATCTTGCTGTCTGATCTGTTCTTTATGCTCTAATGTTTTTTCTTGCATATTGGTCCGGCCTTTTATTTGCATTTTGGCGATGCTGTTAAACTTGATTAGGATTTTGTGTCAGGTCTTTATTCTTGCTATATACTCAGGGCTCATTTTAGGTAGGAGAAATGTCTTGGAATCTGTTTTTGCTTTTGTCTTAATAAGCATAATGGAGTGGGGCTCATTCTGTAGGTGAATGTTTCCCTGATGTTTTATTTTCATTTCGGTTATGGCTTTCATCTTTACTAGGATTTTGAGTCTTGTTTTGTTCTTAGTCAAATGCTAATTCTTCAGTTTGAGTAGGAAAACTGTCTTTGGGTCCATCTTTGTGGCCTACTTTGTAGTTTATGATAGAGTGGAGTCTGTTCTTTCTTTGGTCCCTGATACAGTGGACTTTATTCTGTATTTAGAAGTTTCCCTGACATTCCTTTTACATATAGTAATTATCTTGGTTTTGATCAGAAGTTTGCATCCCATTAGGATCACTGTCATCCACCTACTGTACAGAGTATGAAAATAGTCCTCTGATCCATCTGGTATCTGCCAACATCGTCTACTGATATTTACTTGGTCTGTTATGCTTCTCACAGCCAATAATTTTGACACACAGTTCAGTGAATTTTTGCAATGTTTTCATCCATTCTGCTCATTACTGGCCACCTAAACTCTCTTCATCAGTGACACTTTCCCTCCCCTCAGAGAACATTTAACCCATTTGACACTGCCATTTTCTTCATGGCATTAACCCCATAAACTGGGACTAATTTGTCCCTAATTCCCACCCTTCCACTTCCATTCTTGCCAAGTTCAGCAAGAAATTTATGAATGTTCGTCTGTTGCTCTGATTCAAGCTCTGACATTCTCACAAAGACACACAAAAATAATGAACACCACTCAGCAAAGCACCATTATGTTGACACATACACAGCTGTAAGACACTGATATACCAAGGTTATGAAACTTTACTACACTGTTTGTACAGTGCTGCCAGCATAAGCACATGGGGGCAAGTTCTTGAACTTGATTGTCAGACCTTGTATATTTTCCAAAAGATATGTACCAGAATGTTCGTAGGAACTTTATTTATACTAGCTAAAACTAGAAATACTCAATATACAACAGTAGAATGAGCACATACATTTTTGATATTTTCATGTAATAAAATACTAACAGAAATGTATGAACTATAGGTGTAGGCTTCAAAATAGATGAACCTCAAAAACATAACGTCAAGCAAAATAAGTAAGACATGTGAAAATAATACCTTAGATTTCACTTGCATACATTTAAAAATATAAACAAAAATCAACTTGTATCAGAGTACAGACAGAGATGGTATAACTATAAAGAAAAGCAAGGGCTGATTACCATAATATCCAGAGAGAAGAAGGAGAATAAAGATGGGACATAGATACAGTAAAAACTCTCCTTCCTTACCTAGCTGCTCAAAAGAATATTGGTATATTCCACACACTTTTTTGTTTATATGGTTTACTGTGTGCTGGGGTTTTTTTTTTTGTTTGTTTGTTTGTTTTATTTGTTTGTTTTTAAGTAGCCAACAGACTTCAACATTCTGATATTTCCCTTAATGTTTTAGCTTGGTAGGCATGGAGTGTGATTTAAAGAGACAAGTGGTGGTGATTTAACCAACAGGTTTACTATCCCATGATCAGTTTTCATCCTCCCTGCCTTACCTCTAGTTCAACTCAGTGATTTTTAGATCTTTGGCTTTGTCTCTGACAACACGTAACGTTTGGCCATTCATTTCTGTTACTCAGAACTCTCGGTAGCAGTGACAGAATGCTAAGTCACACTTCCTGGAGAAGGTGGCCAGTTTATTGGCTTGTAACCCAACTGTGAAAGGGTGTGAGAATTATTGCTCTCAAGGTGAAGGAGAAGGAAGGGCTGATGGTGCCTTCAGAATCCCTTTTCACTATCTTTTCTCTGCTTTTTTTGGTTTATTAGGTTTATTTTTCTCAGTTGATCTCCACCCTTAGATGGGAACCATAAATCTTGTAATTCCCTTGTTCATATAATAGCACCTTTAACAAAAAAAGGGACTTCCTTCTTCCTTTTACTGCCCATTCAAATAAAAGACTTTAATAGACCATGCATGAGTCTCTCTCTCTCTCTCTCTCTCACACACCCATGGCTGGGGGTCAGGCTTTCATGAGTAGCAGTCTCCATTAGACTCCCAAGTTCATGGTACAAAGAGACAATAATTCTTCAGAAGAAAAATGATATTGTGTCAACAAAGGGGAAAGCATGCTGAATATACACACTACAGACATCCTCCTTAGAGGCGATTTGTGTTTTCTTTCCTTTTCTCTTCTGAGTGATTTCTCCTTCCTGCCCACTGTGATTTCAAAGGCATCACCCACTTCCAGACCTAGAATCCCTTTCCAGTTACTTTCATGGTATATCTCAAAGCCCATCTATGAGATGATAAAGTGCAATAATTAGTCATTAGATGTTTTCCTTACATAATTTTTCTCAGGACCAAAGAATGAAGGAAAATTCCAGTTTGGTACTGGGAGAGGTACAATGATAAGATAGGTCTCGGGTGGGGTTTTCAGGAATAGGCATAGTAGGGGAGCACCCTGGTTTTGAAATCAAGACTGGATCTACCAGTGACTTGATGAATAAGCTTCAGTGATTCTTTTCTCTTCTTGGGCCTCATAGTCTTTTGAAATATGAAGAATTTTCTTGTGATGGGCCAGCCAGCACTGCTTCTGCATGAGGATGCTCTTGGGGCTATTGGGGGTGATGTGACACAATATCTGTACTGTCTCCCTGTGAATAATCCCAGGCCCCTCCCGAGACGGAGGTAGATATTTCCTGGTAGAGGTAAGGGAACATCTGGTCCCTTGTAAAACCACAGCCCCGCCCCTGATGCCACGCCAAGCTGGAGCTACATAAAGCTGGGCTTGATGTCAGCTCTTAGTCAAACACCTTCCTGACAACATGAAGACCAGCAGCTTCTTGGTCCTGGTGGTGCTCTTCGTCCTGGGGACGCTGGCAGTAGAGGCGGCTGTCAAAGGAGGTGAGTAGACAGGTGATCTGATGGAGCTGGCTTGGGATAAGGAGAAGCTCTTCAGGAGCCCCTGGCTCTAGACAGGGAGCGCTTCTGGAGCAGTCAGCAGGACTGGAGCGCATGCTTCGGCTTTCTGGCCATTGCCATTGCATTCAGAGAAAGCAGCAAGTTGGCCAACAGATTCCACTCACTTTCTATCCCAGTGACTGAGCTATCAGGGCTGTTTGTGGAAAAAATGTTGTTAGATGACCTTGGCCTCTGGTGCTGCTGCTTGTGCAGAATATGCAACAAAGTGATACTCCCCAGCTTCTGGGCCCTGGTGTGACCTCTCTCTCCTACTTTTCTGCCCCATGAAAATCCCTGAGTAATTAGTCCTCTAAGAGGAAGTTGAGAAACACGACAGGAGAAATCATGTTGTTTGAGGAGACTTATTTTACAAAAGGAGGGAACTGAAACAGAGAGAGGTGAGAGGAATTGTCAAGGCGATTTCTGGACCTAGAACGGAGCTCAGGCCTCTTGGCATGGGGTTCCTGGCTCTTTCCTTCTCCACTAAATTTCCTCAGAAATGACGGGGTGTCCTCTCCCTTTTGGGTGTCACCCTAGTCTGGCCTCTGCTAGAGAAGAAACACTCAAGGGAACTCCTATAAACCCTTTCCCCAAAGAGAAGGAAAGAGCCTTCTGAGGGTGTAGCTACCTGGGTGCACCTCTCCCACCTGAGGTCATGGTTTGGGGGCCATTGCAGTGGGCAATGACTGGGCCTGGGGAAAGGTGCAGTAGTTGAAGCAGGCATATTGGGTCTTCATGTGGGTCCATTTCTTCTTTTAACAGTTCCCGCTAAAGGTCAAGGCACTGGCAAAGGTCGTGTTCCATTGAAAGGACAAGATCCCCTTAAAGGACAAGTTTCAGGAAAAGCTGACGAGCTAGTCAAAGGGAAAGGTCCAGTCAGAGGTCCAGGCTCCACTAAGTCTGGCTCCTGCCCCAAGACTCTGATTCGCTGCGCCATGCTTAACCCCCCTAACCACTGCTGGAGTGACACCGAGTGCCCAGGGACCAAGAAGTGCTGTGAGGGCTCTTGCGGGAAGATCTGTATGATGCCCCAGTGAGGTGAGCACGGGCTGGAGGAAGAGGGGTCCCATGAAGACTCAGAAGAAGGCTGTGTGGTGGGAAACAATCCCCGTTGGTGGTGGGAGGATGTGGGCTGGTGAAGGAAAGACTGAGAGGTGAAAGGCCACAGGGGTGGTAAGGGGAGTGCTGAGAGGTGAGCCTGCCTCTGAGTGCTTTGACCTTCAGAGTCTCATGTGTCTCTTCTCTCCCACCAGGGGGAACCTGTCCTTGCTGTGCTTGTCCAGTCCCCACGGCTGCAGGCCATCATCTGCTCCTACATCCTTGGAGCCCTCCCCTTTCTCCTCCTGCCCAGTTGTCCTCTCATTCAGGATGCCCAAGCCTGAGCTGTCTGTCTCATCCACTGTCTAATAAAAAGATCCCTTTCTATAATACTCCATGTGTTTCTGGCTTCCATGACTTCAGGGTTCCTGCCTCCTCTGGGGAGGTGGGCACAGAATTGGGACTCCTTCTCCCCAATGGAGATGGGAAAGGGACCCATGGGTAAAAAAGATTAAGAGCAGCAACAAGAGGCCCATTCCTAGGACTTAATATTAAACATACACTAACCAGACCAAGCACTCTTGTTCCTGCCCTATTGGGTTTCGCTAGGAAATGGAAGTCTGGAAATACTACCTTTGGCCTAAGATCAGGAAAAACATGAAAAAACAAACAAAAGAACATTGCATAAACTGTAAGCAAGTCCTTCTTTTTCCAATCCACCATCGGTCCTGACCTGACTACTGTCAGCCTTGCCACTGTGACCAGTCAACCTGTGTGGCTATCCCTATAGTTCCCTCCTCTCTTTTCTTTAATGTTTCCACGGGATCTGTGCCCTTCCACGCAGACATAGAGAGAATGATGTTACAGATGCTGGGAATTTCACTGGTTGTTGGCTGAGATTCCTCTATTGATACAGCATTCCTTTAGGTTAAGCAGTATTTTTTCCCAATTTCTGTTTTAAGATATGAATGAGGAAGCAAAACACACCAACTCCTTGATACTTTGGTGTCAATGACTAAGTGAACAGTATTCTCTGGAGACATCCTAGTTGAGGGCAGAGAAGATTCAAGCAGAGAAGATTCAAGCAGTGAAGACAGGGGTAGAATGTGCTGAACAAACTTGAATGACCTCATCGCTCTGCTATTGACCCACCTACCCCAGGGGCCTTGGACAAGGAAGCTCTCGGGGAAGACCAAAGCTTCAAAAGGAGGAAAAGTTTGGGTGAGATGGGGTGAGCACTGGATTAAGAGCCAGGCACCCTGAATACTGATCCCAAATTTGCCTCCCAACTTGTTGAGTGACATCAGACAAATGCCCATCCTACTCTGAGCCTCAGTTGTCTGTTTAAATTGGAGGGTTTCAATATAATTATTCTGCAAAGAACAGTCTAACTTTGCCCTTCTAGTATTTGAAGCAACTCTTCTTCTCGTGTTCAGCTTCTGCTGGGAGTGGAAGTGGGGAGCACAGGCTTATGGTGAAAGGACATGAGCACTGCACCCCTTTGCCCTTTCTTTCCACATGAGCCATTGGCTTTCCCCCACTGTTCAGGGAATGCCTGAACTGCAGTAGAGCTTTGGTGCTAGGGTTTCTTGGAGTACAGGCAAGAGCTGTGCCCAAGTTTCTGGCCTGACAAATATAAAATTCATATAAACATTAAAGTAATAATGGTTTGTGCTTTTTAGTATTTACTTTATTTCAGATCCTACACCTAGTAGATTGTATGTATTGTCATGTTTAGTTTTCATAAAAATCTTCTCAGATGGGCATTATACAAATTTTCTCTAATTTCCCTCATTTTGTAAAAAGATTGAAGTCATATAGTAGGTGACGATAAATTATATTTTTATCATATGCCAGCAACAATCAGTTAGAGAATGCCATAGAAAACATTTCTTATTTATACTATCAGTAAAATCATGCCATTCCTGTGAATAAACTTAGCAAAAGGGAGCCAGAACATTAAAAAGGAAACCCATGAAAATTTTCAGAGGTACATAAGGCTTGCATAAACCCATATTGTGTTCCCGAATGGGAAGACTCTGAGTGCTATAGATGCCAATATTTCCCTCTTCAATTTATTCTAACTCATTCTTTCTATGGGAGTGAGGGGTGGGGATGGAGGCTCAGGAACTTAAAAATTATACTTAAGTTCATATGAAAGAATATTATTTTGTGAATGGGCACAGAAATTTGAAAATGAAGATTAATTTGAGGGTAACAAAGTACTGAAAAGTGACAATAATAAGTATGCTGGTTTTGTTAGAAGAATAAAGAGTTAGGCCTAGAAAATAAAAGAAAAACCAGAAGCAGATACATTTTGTCTAATTCAGGTTAAGATCAATGTCAGTTTCAAAACAATGAATAAAATTTGGATCATTCAAGAAAAAAGATTCAGACTGTAGATTCACTATTTGCAAAAACAAAATAACTAGCTCTTATTGGAATTAGGGTAGAGATTTAGTGGCTGGGGAAAGGGAATACAGTGGCTCCAGTAAGCTGTTTTTTTTTTTTTTTTTTTTTTTTCTCAAGAAACAGCCAATGTTGGCAGTCTGTGGATAGCAACTTGGCTCAGCAACTCAAGACCTCTCAGCATCTCATGTTCCTTCTACCTTGTTGCTCTTCCATTTCTCTGGATGTTGATTTTTGTATCTTGAAGAATGTTATCCTCATTTTCATGGCCGTAGAGGGCTAACTTCCATTTATAGTCCAGTCTAATGGGATCAGGAAAGAGTGGAACGAGCTTTGGCTTTAAGAAGAAGACCTGGGCTAAGTATTTGTAACAGAATATTTCATAGGGCACTTTTAATGTTCATAATAGTATAAAACACCATGTACTCTGTCAATTTATTGTAAATGATTTGACCATTCTTATGGAATAAATGTTTGTAAGAAAAATGTTATAGAAATCATATAGATAAACATTTGCAAAGCTGCTATTGCCATTGCACCAGTATTAAAATATGTTCTATCTTGTATCTTTTACTAATTTTTATGATAGATTTTATATTGTAACCATTTGAGAATTCTACAAATATTATGGCTTCATTAAACTATTGCTTGTATGCAAAAAAAAAAAAAGAAGAAGAAGCAGAAGCAGAAGCAGAAGCAGAAGAAGAAGGAAGAAGGAAGACGGAAGAAGGAAGAAGGAAGAAAGAAGAAAGAAGAAGATGAAGATCTGGGCTTGGTGACTATAGAACAGTGGTTAAGGCTCCAGCCACATACACCAAGGGTGGTGGGTTCAAATCTGGCCCAGGCCAGCTAAACAATTGCAACCAAAAAATAGCTGGGTGTTGTGGCAGGCACCTGAGTCCCAACTGCTAAGAGAATCGCTTAAGCCCAAGAGTTTGAGGTTGCTGTGAGCTGTGAGCTGTGATGCCACAGCACTCTACTGAGGGTGACATAGTGAGACTCTGTCTCAAAAAAAAAAAAAAAAGAAGAAGAAGACCTGGTAATTATACTCTTTACTTTCATCTCATTGGCTCAGTTCATGATCGTCTCTAGCTGCAAGGGAGGCTTTTAATGAAAGTCCTAGATAGAGCAATAAGGCAAGAAAATGAAACAAAACATATAAAACTTGGAAAGGGGAGCATTAAATTTTTCATTAGTTTTTGTCTAGACTCTATTTCTTTGATCTTCTCTCTTAATTTTGTTATTTCCTTTCTTCTATTAGCTTTGGGTTTAGTTTGTATTTCTTATTTCCCTTACATGTAATTAGTAAGGTTATTAGTATCCAATCTTTCTTCTTTTTTAGTGCAGGTGTTTACAGGTATAAATTTCCCTCCGAACACTTCTTCACTATATCTCATAAATTATTGGTACGTTGTGTTTTCATTTTCATTAATCATCAAGTATTCTTTAATAATTCACAGGCAACCCATTAACAATAAAGTATCTCCTGAGAACTCAGATTAAGCAACATAAAAACTTCCAACAATCCCTTATACCACAAGGGCAAGAGAGATGAATAGAACCTTCTCTAAAGAAGACAGACGAGGGGGCAGTGCCTGTCACTCAAAGGAGTAGGGTGCCAGCCCCATACTCAAAAACCCAGCCCCAGTCAAAAACTGCAAAAAAAAAAAAAAAAAAAAAAAAAAAAGGGAGAGAGTGAGCCCGATGAGGGTGGTGCCTGTAGCTCAGTGGGTAGCTGAGTCAGCTAAACAGCAATGACAACTGCAACAAAAAAATAGCTGGGCATTGTGGTGGGTGCCTGTAGTCCCAGCTACTTGGGAGGCTGAGGCAAGAGACTCACTTGAGCCCAAGAGTTTGAGATTGCTGTGAACTGTGATGCCACAGCACTCTACCAAGGGTGACATAGTAAGACTCTGTCTCAAGAGAAAAAAACAAAGACAGATGAATGGCTAACAAACATATGCTCACTCATCGTCCCTAATTATTAGCGAAATGCAAATCAAAACCACCCTGAGATATCATCTAACCCCACTGAGAATGACCCACATCACAAAGTCTCAAAACTGCAGATGCTGACATGGATGTGGAGAGAAGGGAACACTTTTATACCGCTGGTGGGACTGCAAATTAATACAACCTTTTTGGAAGGAAACATGGAGAAATCTCAATTTCTGTCTTACAAGGCTGTAAGCACAGTAGTCTTTTGCTCCAGAGAAAGTCACTATGTCTATATTTCAAGACCATTTGCTATACAAACATCCTTAAACAGATAGCAAATGGGCAGTCACTCTGCTCACAAGATGTGAGCAAGAACCCTTTGGAGCATTGTCTCCAATAAACATTGAGAATACCACCTATTCTCTGTATGAGAATAACATAGAGGTCAGAATTGCTACTAAATAAATTTGCCTAAGGCCAAACTTAATGCTACGTGGGCAATGTTAATCTGAAAACCAGGTACATGGTTACAGTTTAAGTCTATTTTTTACCTGAGTGACATCTTTTCGAGAACTTTAAGAAAATAACAAGTTTTGTTGACCTTTCCTTGGGTTTCAGGGCAGCTGCCTGCATCCTTGGCTCTTGGGTGCTGCTGCTCTTGGTCAAAAAATGACTAGAAACCCCAAAGTAAGGCAAGCGTAAAACAAAATTTATCAAGGAAGAGAAAGATAGGTTTACAGAGCAAGGTATAGATTTATAAAGGAAAATATGTTTGTCATAGATAGTAAATGGGCCATGGCAAGTAGC
Source organism: Loris lydekkerianus (assembly GCA_963574355.1). Taxonomy (NCBI): domain Eukaryota; kingdom Metazoa; phylum Chordata; class Mammalia; order Primates; family Lorisidae; genus Loris; species Loris lydekkerianus. The sequence goes on along the minus strand of CAUYPK010042351.1, from coordinate 29,465 downwards.
CAAAGAGGCAAAGAGGCATGGGTTATGGCTAATAGTTTTCTTTTATAAGATCTGACAGTTAAGTTTACCTTAATTGCCACCATGCACTCATGTTGGCAGCACTGTACAAACAACTCATTAAAGTTTCATAACCTTAGTATATCAGTGTCTCACAGCTGTGTTCTTATTGACATATGGCAGTCTCTTACTGAGTGGTGTTCCTTATAGCTGTTGCATATTTTTGCATGCCATCATGAGAATGTTGGAGCTGGATTTAAAGCAACGAACAAACATCTCTTAAATTTCTTGTTAAACTTGGCAAGCATGGAAGTGAAATTAAGCACATGTTAGTCAAAGTTTATAGGGATAAAACCATGAAGAAAACAGCAGTGTCCAGATGGATTAAACATTTTTCTGAGGGGAGAGGAAACATCATGGATGAAGAGAAGTCAGGGTGGCCAGTAAGGAGCAGGACTGATGAAAATTGCAAAAATGCATCAAATTGTCTATCAAAGTCATCAGCTGACTCTGAGAAGCATAGCAGCCCAAGTAAAAGTTGAGAGAGAAACAAGAAAATCTTAACTGAAAATCTTGCTGTAGAATGTGAATGGCATGAGAAAGGTGGCTCTTACATCACAACAATGTACCAGCTCACAGGCACTGTCTGTGAGGGAGTTTTTATCCAGTAAACAAATAAGTGTACTGGAACACTCTCCCTACTCACATGATATGGCCCAAAAGGACTTTTTTGTTTACCCAGTGATAAAGAAAATAATTAAAGGAAGGCATTTCGTGCTATTCAGGACATCAAGGGTATATGACAATACCACTGATGGCCAGAAAAAGAGTTCCAAAAGTGCTTTGAAGGGTGGACTAGACATTGGCATCTGTGCATGTCTTCCCAAGGGGAGTACTTTGAAAGTGACTGTACTACAGAGAACTCAAACTAATCAATAAGAAAGAATAAATACCCCATTTCTACGTGGGCAAGAGACTTGAACAGAAACTTCTCTGATGAAGAAAGGTGCATGGCCTATAAACACATGAAAAAATGCTCAACATCCTTAATCATCAGAGAAATGCAAATCAAAATCACTTTGCATTATCATCTAACTCCAGTAAAATTAGCCCACATCACAAAATCCCAAAACTACAGATGCTGGTGTGGATGCGGAGAGAAGGGAATACTTCTACACTGCTGGTGGGAATGCAGCTAATATGACCTTTTTGGAAAGAAGTTTGGAGAACACTCAAGGAACTAAAAGTAGACCTTGCAATTCCTTCAATCCTTCAATTCCTCTACTAGGTATATACCCAGATGATCAAAAGCATTTTACAACAAAGACATTTGCACCAGAATGTTTATTGCAGTCCAATTCAAAACAGCCAAGACATTGAAACAGCCCAAGTGCCCATCAACCCATGAATGGATTAACAAATTGTGCTATATGTGCACCATGGAATACTATGCAGCCATACAAGATGGAGACTTCACATCTTTTATGTTTACCTGGATGAAGCTGGAACATATTCTTCTTAGTAAAGTATCTCAAAAATGGGGAAAAAAAGTATCCAATGTACTCAATACTACTATGAAATCAATATATAATAACCTACACATTCATACAAATGGTAAAACCTAACTATCGTCCAGAAAGTAGAAGGGAAAAGGAGAGAGAGGAGAGGGGAGGGGAGGGGGGATCTTGGAGGAGGGAGGGTATTTGGGAGGACCTCACCTAATGTGCATGATGCAATGGTACGCTTCAAAACTATTAAGAAATGAGTATAATTGTTATGGATGTGTTACTTAATTCAATGTAAGCATTTCACATTGTATATTGAAGCAGTACCCTGACCTCCATAAATGCATCAATGTACAAAGTTATAATTTAATAAAAAATAATTTAAAAAAGAAAGTGACTGTAGTGATATTTGGCAATGAGGTATGTAGCACTTTTTCTATGATGAGTTCATGAAGTTGATGTCAGATCTCGTATACCACCTGGTCTGAGCCTGCCTCATGATTCAGAGGTCACTGCACATGCGGACCTCATAAATTTAATGTCACATCTCATATATTGCCTGGTTTGGGTGTACCTCATGATTCAGAGGTCACTGTGCATGTGGACATTCCATAAGCTTCTGTGAAAGCCCCTTGTGGGGTGTGGACTGCAATGTTGATTTAAGCTAATGACATGATAATTAGTCTTAAGACTGTTCTAGGTCTCCTTCAAGACTACTGTACCTGTTTTTAGGTCCAGAATATTCTACATACTTTTGTAGTTGGCATGCTAAGTTGTGATTGGTAAATTGGTAGAATGTCCCCTCCTCCCCAGGTGTGAGAAATAAGACAGGATTAAGGTGGGCAGCCCTGAGACCAGGGCCTAGGGGTCTTCCCTGTGTCCTCCTTCCTAACCTACCCCTGTCCTCCTACTTAATATTTTCTTACTCACTATTTTAGAGGCCCAAATTGCCGGGTAGTGGTGCCAACTCATCTGGCCGTTTCCAGCTGAGAAAGGTCAAAGTTCCTATAAGGGAAGCCTCTTGCAGGTTTTCCAGGGGTCTCTCCAGGGGACTTCAGTATATGTCTTCAGTGGATTTTGTACCTGTATGTGGGAAGAGGAGGTAAATGTTGGGACTTGTGGAGAATGTAGGACCATTTGTAGTTTGCTGACTTTGAGATGGGATGAAATAAATTTAGTTAGAAAACTTATGACGGCGCCTGTGGCTCAAAGGAATAGGGCGCTAGCCCCATATGCCAGAGGTGGTGAGTTCAAACCCAGCCCGGCCAAAGAAAACTGCAAAAAAAAAAAAAAAAAAAAAAGGAAAGAAAGAAAGAAAGAAAGAAAATTTATGGGGATTGGTTTATACAAAAGAATTCCCAGGATGCAAAGTGATGGAGTGACCAAGGGAATTATTATAGACATCCACCAAGGCCTAGAAGATTGGAGGCAAACTCCAGAGGCATTGAGGTTGTCCTGAACCTGTCTTGACTTGTTAACATGGAAGCAGTATTGTTCCTTTAGAAACAAGCAGGTGCCTTCTTCTTCACAGTTAGAAGATCAAAGGCTCTTGTATTGTGTAAGGTGATCTCTATCGCCTTACACAATATGAGTTCCTATAAGAGGGTATGTGTATGGCTAGTTTTCATCAGGTTTTGTGCTGCCTCTCAGCCAAAGACTGCTGCAGGCCCTGGGATGCACTTCCTATGGCTACCCCCAACAACAGCTGTTGTTCCATTAAAGGCAAAAAGGGGAATTAGGAGATGCACTCACATGGGTAGGTAGCCTTTCCAGTAAGGGGGTAGCACCTAGGAGGCTTGGATGTCACACTCCCAGTATATTCCCTGCTTGGGAGGAAGTTGGGCAGCAACCTTGATTTGGGCTAACGGGATGGGAGCTGATTCACCAGTGGCATGAAGTCCTCTTTCCCAGAATGTTGTGTCATGCCATTCAGCTCCCTAGACTACTAAAGTGGCTCCAAGTAAGGGATTGATCAAGGGGTGAGCAAATGAGGATACAGTCTGAACGACTTATCTGAAGGAACTGCAGCAGGAGAAGTCCAGTTGAGCAGGTACTGGAGATCCTCCCAGAGAGGATCCTCTAGAAATCTTTGTGAAACAGTGTGAAGTCCTCTAGAAATCTTTGGGAAATATCAATGGCCTTTCTAGTGCTATAAGGGAAAGCTTCAACCCAACAAGTAAAAGTGTCAAAAACAAAAACAAAAACAAAAAAAACACTAACAAGCACTCGAATCCTCTATAGGGAGGCATTTGGGTAAAATCTACCTGTCGGTCCTTGTTGGGGTAGGTCCCCTTTCACTGGGTTGGAGAGGCAAGTTTTGCCCTCAAAGCCCCTTGAGGATTATTGATTTGGCAGATAACACAAAGTGAAGTGACTTTTTGTCTCTTATTAATAGGTTCATCCATGTTGCAAATGACAGAATTTCTTGTTTGTTTGTTTGTTTGTTTGTTTTAAGGGCTGAGTAGAATTCCATTGTGCATATATACCACATTTTTCAGCCATTCATCCTTTTAGTGGCCACTTAGGTTATTTCTATATCATGCCTATTGTGAATAGTGCTGAAATCTTCCTCAAATGTCTGTTAGGTCAGTTTGGTCCAGCATATAGTTTAACACTAATATTTCTTCATTGATTTTTTTCTTCAGCAGATGATCTGTCTACTGAAAGAAGTGTCTATTGTATTATACTTTATCTCTTCTTTCATTTACCTTTTGTTCTTATACAAAGATTTCCTTTGTGAGTTTTTACAGTTTTTGACTTACGTTAAAGTCTTTTTTTTTTTTTAATCTGATATAACTATTCCTGTTCTTCTTTTGTTTCCTTTTGAATGGAATTTTTTCCTCAATTCTTTAACTTTTAGTCTGTGTATTTTATAATTGAAGTGGATGTCTTGTAGGCATTGTGCAATTGGGTCTTGTCTTTTAATCTATTCAGCCAGTCTATGTCTTTTTATTAGAGAATTTAGTCCATTTACATTCAACATTACATAAGGACTTTTTTTTTTTTTAGAGACAGAGTCTCACTTTGTCACTCTTGGTAGAGTGCCATGGCGTTACAGCTCACAGAAACCTCCAGTTCTTGGGCTTAGGTGATTCTCTTGCCTCTGCCTCCCAAGTAGCTGGGACTATAGGTGCTATTTTTTTATTGCAGTTTGGCTGGGGTTGGGTTTGAACCCACCTCCCTCAGAATATGGGGCCAGTGCCCTACTCACTGAGCCACAGGCACCTCCCAGGACTTTTTTTTTTTTAATAGTTAAGGACTGATACTGTCATTCTGCTCCTTGTTTTCTAGTTTTTTTATAACTCCAGTTTCCCTTTTTACTTTCTTATTGTATTCCTTAGTAGTTAAGTGAATTTCTCCAGTAGTACATTTTATTTATTTATTCTAGTGTAACTACTATAGATTTTTGCTCTGGTTACCTAAGACTTACAAAAAACTGTAGTTATTACAAGTTATTAAAAATTATATCAATTTAACTTGAGCATTTAACTTGAACAAGCCTATAGCAATATATTCCGTCTGCTTTTGTTTGTCTGGGAAAGTCTTTCTCCTTCCTTCATAGCTGAGGGATAGATAGTCTGGCTTGGTACAATATATTTTATCTTTATCCTTCTGAACATATTATCCTACCATCTCCTGGCCTGTGAGATTTCTGCTGGGTAGTCTGCCTGCCTGACCATGTTTTCTCATTGGTAGCTGTGTGATAATTCTAAAAACTGAGGGGTAATTTAAATGTTCATTAGTAGAGTTATCTACATAAACCATCATGCATCTGCTAAATGGCCGCTGGAAAATGAGGAGGTAACAATCAGAACAGATATCTATACTGAACTGTTATGTGGGGGGGAAAAGCAAGATATAAGATTCAATCATAATACCAGCCTATTTAAATAGAAGGGTATGTGTATATGTGAATAGAGAATATACATGTGTACATATTTGTTAACACACTCATATACACTATTAAGAGGTTAGCTGGAGTCTGCCATTATTTTCCAATTAGAGTTTTGAGGCATCTTGCCATTATTTTCCTATTAGTTAGAGTTTTGAGGGAAATTATCAATTCAAAAAAACAAGGAATTCACAGCATGATGAGAGCCTATTTGGGGAGATAAGACTTTGAACCAAATTTGCATTGGTTTGGGGCCTCACCTAGTCTTGATCTTGCCCACCTTGCAGGGAGAGTATCTTTTCATCCTCATTCACATATCCAGTGTTATACTTCTTCTGGGTACCCTCTGTTCTCCGATTCCCTTCAGAATTTTGGACATAGGCAATACTGCTCTGTCTGCCAGACTTAAGTCCTATTCTTAACTGACTGCAACACATTCCCTGTTCTCTCTAACCTCAGTAACACCATCTGGAAAAAGAAAAGGACTGACTTCATGGAATTCTCTGAGCCCTATTGGATGAAATTATAAACTATCTAGATTTATAAAAGCACATTTGACTATGTGGGTACCTTTGGTGAGGAAGTCAGAAGATGGGGAAAAATGACTGGATTTGGAGTATTCCTGGCACAAGTAAAGTCACCTAAAATGCCATTTGAGCTACTCACAGTGGCTTCATGAATACATCAGCTATCAAGCATTCAGTAACAGGAGGAGGCAAATATTCTCTGCCCCATTCTCTCTTGCTTCCACCACCCGGATCCAACAATCTAACACTCACCACCACCCAGGTCTCGTCTGAGGCAGGGAACCCTCTGTTCATGTCTGAGGAGCCATGCTTATCCCTGAGGCAGAATAATAGAGCAGCCACTGGTCAGCTAAAAGAAAATTCAAGCCCTCTTTTATACCCTGTCTAGAGCTGGGACAAGGAGACATTCCTCCAATCAGCTGTATATCAGCCCTCTCAGGGGTAAGCAGGTGCCAGCACTAGGAGGTAAAAGCAGGCCCCCGGTGTTTATCAGTTCTTAGCATTTGCTCTGATCACCCAGCCTTTCATCTAATTTAGAACAGAAAGTACAATGTGAGATTATTATGAACCACCTCCTCACGTGAGTCCCAGAAAAGGGGATGAAAGACTTTTAAAATTGCAGAGTGCTCCATGGCCATGTTGGCCCTAGAACTGAGACGTAGCACTAACTTCTTAACAAGGTCACATTGATGATTCACTGGATCTGGGCCATGAAAGTGGTCCACAGAATTGAGACAGACATCCTAGAGCAATGGAATAGCAAGGGTAATGTGTCAAGCAAAAGTAAAGCAAATTTGGGAAGATATTGCCGATGGGAGAAATGTGGCTGGGATGAACTTCTGGATATTTGTGTGATCTAGAAATATATTCTCACTGGGGTCTTCAGCACTCTCTCATTCTCCCATTTTAATAATTTCTACTCTATGTATTTTTTAAAAAATTGTATCTCACAACTTTCAGGAAAACGACTTTGACAAAATCAGCCTATTTTCTTGTGGAAGGGACTAAAGGTCTCCTTAGAAAAAAATCTCTCCAGCTTGTTCATTTTACTTTTACAGAACTGAGGTCCAGAGATGAAAAGAATTTGCCTGGAGTTTTTAGCAAATCCAATGAAATGAAATGAAAGCATGATGAATTATGAACCTGCAGCCAATGAGCTGGTACAGCTTTCGTATCAAGTCAGATGTTGACCCTTCTTTCCCTGTGAACTGCCTTTTTAGACCCTTTGCTTCCATCTGTATTGGTTATTTTAATTGATTGGTAAGAGTGCTTCTTATATAAAACTTCACCACTTGCTCTCAGACATTTAAGGAATATTTTTCTGGTGAGCCACTAACTACAGTCATGCATTCTAATGACAAGGGATACATCCTGAGAAATGGATGGTTAGATGATTTTGTGGCTATAGGAACATCAAGGCAGGTACTAACACAAACCTACATGGTATAGCTTACCACACACCTAGGCAACATGATATAGCCTATTGCTCCTAGACTACAAACCTGTACAGCATGTTATTATACTGAATATTTAAAGCAACTGTGACAAAACGGTATTTGTATATCTAAGAACGCCCTTGCATCCTTCCTGCTTTGGGTCACCCCAAAGAGATCTAAAGTGCCGAGTGGAAGCATCATTTTTCCTGAACGTAGCAGCACAGCCCAGATATCAGAGATGAAGGACAGTGACCCTCTCTCGTCTGTTCTGTTTGTGCAGGAGGAGGCCAGCTGTTTCACTTGTCAAGTCTCAAAGTTGGCCTCAAATAGATGCCAAAACATAAGGACAAAGTTCCACAAAAGGGCAGTTAAGAAAACAAAAGTACCCCCATACACTGTAGATTTTCTTTTCTTTTTTGAGATAGAGTCTCATTCTGTCACCCTGGGTAGAGTGCTGTTGTGTCATCTCAGCTCAAAGCAACCTCAAACTCTTGGGCTCAAGCAATCCTCCTGCCTCACCCTCCCAAGTATCTGGGACCATAGGTGTGTGCCTATTTTCTATTTTTGGTAGAGTTGTGGTCTCGCTCTTGCTCGGGCTTGTCTCTATTGCCTGAGCTCAAGCAATCTACCTGCCTCAGCTTCCCAAATTGCTAGTATTATAGGAGTGAGCCACCATGCCCACCCACTGTAGATTTTCACAGTGTTTCCAAACCTCCATAAAACTCCAGTTACTCCTTAACTGGGCAAGTGCAATGGGAACAGCAGAAATGTTGCCACCTCTGGAAACATGCTCCCTAATCCCTATGGAAATGTCCTTAAGAACTTGCCTTCTCTTATTGGGCAAGAAGATCAGATGCCTCTCTTATTATTTTCTCCACCAGCAGTAATCTATATTACCAGGTCACTTTTTATGGGCCTCCGCCATTTTTCTGCTCATATTTTAAACACAAGTTACATCCCTCGCTCCACCACACTAGATAATGCTTTGTCTTCCCTAGCCTTCTGCTTAGAATTTTTATAGGCACACTCATTCTTCAACAAAACCTATCCCATAGCTTTTTTCTCTCAAATCACAACAGAACACGCCACTGATGTCTCTAGGCACAGAGATACCACATCTGCCCAGCTAACATTACCAGATTAGACACCATTTCCACTCCCTTTTTGGAAGTAGAGGCCACAGCCATTGATGCCACTGCTGCAAGAGAAAATTCTCCCTTCTAATTATCTCTATGTCCGCTTCTTTTTATTACCACTTCTCAGCCCATCACTCAGTGTGTGCCTCTGACTGTTTGAACCAGCACATATGCGCATGTGGTGTCTGCCAAGAAGCCAGGGAAGCAGGCAGGCCAGATGCCATTCCAGCCTGTTCTGGGGACATAGCTCAGCCTCCCACTCCCAAACCTGACATGTTTGGGAACTCCCCAATTATAAGAATGGTGTTTGTATACCTAGAAGCCAAGACATGAAAGTCTTCGACCTGTCTGACCTTTCTCATCCCCTCGTGAGCACCTGAGCAGCTACTCAGCACCCTCATCCTTCGCTGTGTGTTCCAGCCTCAGCCTCTGGCCTTACATTACCTAAAGAAGAAGGGGGATTGAAGATAGCAGAGATTCCAGCGCCTCCTGGCTGGATTCTCTAAACCACCAATTGCCTTATAAATGCATTTACGTCTCTGGATGTAGTGGTGTGGAGAGAGCAGTAACGATGGGGCATGTGAGAAGCTCTGGAGTTTCATGATGTTGCTGATATTACCCTGAGATGCTAGGATGGTAATTCACACAGAGAATGGGCAGTGCAGTCAGAAAATATGTGGTTACTGGGGATAGCTCAACTGAAGCCATGTTTCTCCTGAAGACACGTAGCTCTTCAGCTAAGGAGATTTTGTTGAGATTGCCATCCCTGATGTTATATTTGCAAGGTCCCTTTGTACCCAGGGGCTTAACAAGTGGGACAATCTTTGGACAATCTTTGGCCACTTCAGTGGCCCTTCTTGTCCAGAATCTCCTGGGATGGGGAGACTCTGTTCTAAGCAGTCATCTGTGTCTGTCCGCAGGAGTCCACAATAACAAAGGTCAAGCTCCCAGAAGCAGGTGCCCTTAGCTGCCTTTTATTTCCTTTGAAGCCAGAATAATCCTAAAACATTTAGGATCGTTTAGGTGGCTCACGTCTGTAATCTCCTCTGACATAATCCTAAGACATTTTCCTATCCAAAATGAGCCCCGAGATATGACAAGAATCATGACCAGACACAAAATCCCAATCAAGTTCAAGAATATGCCCAATATACAAACAAAATGCCAGACCGATAGCCAAGTAGAAAAGAAAAACCACTTGTAGAGAACAAGGCAGACAGTGAGATGTATCTCAGTGCAGCTTTTTGATCCAAATGGAATAATCAAATGACAAGGATCGAAACCAAGTACAAAATCCTAATCAAGATGAAGGGTAAGGTCAAAATGCAAAAGGGATTCTTGGCCAATATCCAAGTAGAGAACAAGACCTACTCTGTACTGGGCAATAAGACTTCAGCAAGAGAGATTCCAAGAGAGGTTTAATATCATAATTATAGAGCACAGAGATGACAATGATTTAATTGGACACAAAATCCTAACCAAGATCAAACACCAATATCTATGTCAATCTGTGACTCATTCACTACCATGTACCTGTGCAGTACAGGGCCATTTTCAAGGTAAGTTTCTTATTAAATAGGGGAGATGTATGTCCAGATGTTTGGAATGGGGTACACAGGGACTCCCCAGGACCATTGTGCATTGACAACCCTGGTCCATACCAGAAGTTCTGTCTTGCAACCTGTGGGCAGGGGGAGCGCCTGGTAGCAGCAGAGGGGGCCTGAGCTGTCTGTCACTGGGTCCTGGAATTCCCATCTTAGTGAAAGATTCCTCAATATTTTTTGCACACACAGATCAGATCAAAGTCTTTTGAACATGCACCAACTCTATACACATGTTTATCAGTTTATGATACACTCTTGTCAATTCCTACACTTTAGATTAGTAAATCTTAAATTCTGTCTTATGTTAGTATAAAATATCATAGCAGTTAACATTTTCCTTCCACACATTAATGAAGGTTGTTGCACCCCTGTTAGGGTTCAGCTATGCTCCTTCACAGAGCACAGGCCCAAGGATTAGCTGTTCTTTCTCTCAGAATACAGGAAAGAGATGAGAAGGAGTGGTTCCTGCATGAGATATGGAAGAGGAAATGGAAAGGGAGGCACAAGAGAGGGTGAGGGACCAAAGGTGCCCATCAGACATTTGCAATGTCAGCTGAGGGAACTGAATCTCAGAGAAGGGAAGTGATGCTTCCCTGCTCCTTACGATCAGTCACCCTGATGCTGAAGACAAGGCATACACAGAAATAATGGCTCAGGAGGATGGCTAGTGGCCTGGCATGCTATGTGTGGATTCCACACAGCCACAGCCACACATCCCGTCACTTGGTGTAAGTGCTATGCCTTTCCTACTGAGTCCTTTAAGATGCAGTTGTACTGTGGCTCACACCTGTAATCCTAGCACTCTGGGAGGCCACTGTGGATTGCTTGAGCTCACGAGTTCCAGACTAGCCTGAGCAAAAGTGAGACCCCATCTCTACTAAAAATAGAGAAACTGGCTCAGCGCTCCTAGCTCAGCGGTTAGGGCACCGGCCATATCCACCGAGGCAGGCAGGTTCGAACCTGGTCCGGGCTTGCTAAACAATAATGACAACTGCAACAAAAAAAGTAGCTGGGTGTTGTGGTGGGCCCCTGTAGTTCCAGCTACTTGGGAGGCTGAGGCAAGAGGATCACTTAAACCCAAGAGTTAGAGGTTGCTGTAACGCCATGGCACTATACCGAGAGCGACATAGTGAGACTCTGTCTCAAAAAAAAAAAAAAATAAATAAAAATAAAATAAAATAAAAACAAGATGCATAGCGGTGCCTGTAGCTCAAAGGAGTAGGGCACCGGCCCCATGTGCTAGAGGTGGTGGGTTCAAACCCAGCCCCGGCCAAAAACTGCAAAAAAATAAGATGGCAGTTGTACCAAAGAGGGGTTCGCAAGTGCTCATGACTTTAGCAAGAGTGAGTCAAGGGTTAGACTATGTCACCTGTTGATAGACAGGCCAGAGGACCAGCTAACAGAGCTTTGGGGGCAGAAGGTCTTAAAAATAGAGACTTGGCTGACTAAACTGACTTCTGAGGATGCTTCCAGGGAAGGCCAATCTTCCAGCAGAAGCCAGCATGGGGGATGAGAAGACCACTGGTATGGTTCCACTCCCAGCTCTTTCACGAGAGCCCGACAGTGCAGGATTCCTAGCCCTGGGACTTACTTTTTCCTTGACCACCACAGCTCTCACTGGGTACTCGTGGACTCTACATGCAGATCATAATGTAGGCGAGTCCACACCCTTTAGAAAGAACTTTGGCTAATGGGAGATAAGAGTCAGTGGACAAAATAAATTCTCCCCTTTTGTCCCCCTGCTTTGTGATGATCCTCAACCAGTTTAAAGGACTTCTTGATCACATGATCAAGAGGATCCACTTCACTTAGCAAAGGTTAGCTCCATAGAAAGTGGCCCTTTGAATTCACCTTTCCCCGTTACACTCCCCTGTAACCTTACCTCGGTTCCCTGAGATTATAGTCCATAATAAAATAAGAACATACAAACTTGGTCTCAAATCATGCTTTCTGGAAACACCAGGCTGAGATAACATTGAAGCCACTGGTCTATGCAAGGCTTCTCATTTGCATACCTTGAAAAGTCTTCACTTCCACCAAAGATTTCTTCTACAAAGGGGATATCTCTGTGACTTGTCATCTTACCAAAACTCTCTGGGAAGCTGTCTCAGCCCTGGTTAAAAGCTGGGCAGGCAAAGCAAATGCAAATTCCTGAGTCGATCCTTCAGGAGTCACCAATCAGGTCAAATCATACAAACACAATTTTTTAAGAATGAAGTTTATATTGCTTCCTATGGTTCCAGTAATAGGCATCAGCAATGTGGATTGCTGTTTGCAAGGTTGCTGCCAACCTGCCACACTGAATGCATCAGGGTAAATTAAAAAGTCACGGTGCATGCTAACAGAAAATCAGAAGTTCTTTCTTCATTAAATGTTTCCTTGGTTGATGTAAGTTTTGGATTAGAATAGAGTTCTGGAAAAGTTAACTCTGACAGCTTTTGCCACCTTATTTGTTGTTTTTCTTGAGAAATAATATTTTGGAGTTTTCTGCTGTGCCACTTTTGCTCATGTCCCCGCAAGGTATTGATTTGTGTGTATTTATTTTATGTCCTATTAATTCACTAACTGCTTTTATAGATTGAATGGGTTTCATCATTGGCTGTCTGGAGTTTTCTAGGTATACTATCGTATCATCTATAAATATAGAAAAATTGAACTATTATTGACCACTTTATGTACTTAATTGTTTTCTTTCTCCTAATGTTTTAGATAGTATCTTTAGTACAATGTTAAATAGTAAGCTGGGCATGGTGGCTCACACCTATAATCCTAGCACTCTGGCAGGAAGAGGCAAGTGGATTGCTTGAGCTCAGGAGTTTGAGATCACCCTGTCTCTACTAAAAACAGAAAAACTAGCTGGGCATGGTGGCACACACCTGTAGTCCCAGCTGCTGGGGAGGCTGAGGTAAGAGGATTGCTAAAGGCCAAGAGTTTGAGGTTGCTATGAGCTATGATGCCATGGCATCTACCAAGGGTAACAGAGTGAGACTCTGTCTCAAAAAAAAAAAAAAAAAATTATAAATAAATAAATAAACAAACAGTAGCATAGACAATAAGCACCCTTACCTTATTCCTGTTCCAGGTAAGAATTCCTTTTAGCCTTCTTTATTAAGTGAGATACTGGCTTTAATATAAATACATACATACATACATAATAAAAAATACATTATATGTAAAATATGAGTACACATATATTTAAATATTTTTATGAAGCACACTTCAATTCCTATTTTCAGAGTATTTGTCACTTATGTCTGTTATCAATAGTGTGTTGTCATCTATGGAAATAACACTTTTCCTTATGTTTTTTAACATAATAGGTACATATGCTATGAATGGATTTCTTCATATTGAACCAACTATGCATCACTGGTTACAGTATACTATTTTCTTTGTGTTGATTCTGTTTGCTAGTATTTTGTTTAGTTTTTGCATTGATATGCACGAGTGATATTGTTCTATAGTTTTTTTCTGCATATTATCTTTATCTGGTTTAGATATAAGCATTATATTTCTTTCATTAAATGAAATTTTTATTTCTTTGCAATACTACGGAGCAGTTAGGAGAGCACTGGAATTACATGGTCTTTGAATGATTAGATTTACTTGTAAATGCATTTGGGCCAAGTGCCTTCTTAAGTATATATATATATATATATAAATTTTTTTTTTTTTTTTTTTTTTTTTTTTGGCAGTTTTTGGCGGGGGCCAGGTTTGAACCCTCCACCTCTGGTATATGGGGCAGGTGCCCTATCCCTTTGAGCCACAGGTGCTGCCCTAGAGGATATTTTTTCTTCTTTTTTTTTTTTTAATTGTTGGGGATTCATCGAGGGTACAAGAAACCAGGTTACACTGATTGCATTTGTTAGGTAAAGTCCCTCTTGCAATCATGTCTTGCTCCCAGAAGGTGTGGCACACACCAAGGCTCCACCCCCTCCCTGCTTCCCTCTCTCTGCTCTTCCTTTGCCCACCTCTCCCTCCTTCCTTCTTTCTCTGCTTTCCACTTCCCCCATCCCCACTGTGTCCTTAATTGTCATTAATTGTCCTCATATCAAAATTGAGTACATAAGATTCATGCTTCTCCATTCTTGTGATGCTTTACTAAGAATAATGTGTTCCACTTCCATCCAGGTTAATACAAACCCTGTGAAGTCTCTGTTTTTTAATGGCTGAATGTTCCATGGTGTACATTCACCGCAGCTTGTTAATCCATTCCTGGGGTAGGGGGCATTTAGGCTGTTTCCACATTTTGGCAACTGTAAATTGAGCTGTGATAAACAGTCTAGTGCAAGTGTCCTTATGATAAAATGTCCGCCCCCCCCCCTTTGGATAGATGCCCAGTGATGGGATTGCAGGATCAAACGGGAGATCTAGCTTGAGTTCTTTGAGGTTTCTGCACAGTTGGAATACTGTGAAAACCTCACTCTTTTCACTGACTGTATAATCTGGTCTTAGGAAATGCCAATGGGGAATGTGGACCTGCTTCTGCCAAAATAATATCCCCCATGTACACCTCCGACCTGCTATAGGAACAAGTTGACTGACAGGTGAGGCACAAACTGGGGAAAAGGCATAGTAGCTGGGTGGGGCTGAATCACATGAAGTCACATGGCTCTTTAACCACAGAGATAAAAACAACTGTTTCAATTAAAATTTCAGAATTTCTCCAAAGGAAATAACCTGTATATTTCTTTTTAATATTTGCCATTATCGCCCTTCTGTCTCTGAATGGATACTCTCTACCTTAAAACCAATCCATAGGAGACTGAGGGTTTTCTTAAAATTTTTGGCTTACTTAATTTTGGCTTTTTGCTCTGGGCATCAAGTACAATGACTCTTCTTAGAATGACTGGATTTGGAAAAAAGCTCTACCTATATTCATTTCTAGACAATAGTGCATCTCTATTATTCTATGTAACATTTCTTTTTAGAGAGTACAAGTTTATGGTGTAACTAGCAAAAACAAATAATACCTGTGTGTGTGTGTGTGTCTGTGTGTGTTTGTGAGTGAGTGTTGAAGACTTGCTCTAATCTACCGATTAGTGATCTTATCCCACCCTAAACAGCAGAGACTTTTATAAGAGAAGTAGAGAGTGTAAAAATACTTTATAGTGAAATATTGTTTCTCCTTCTTAATAATTTAAAGGTGCACATTACATCAGGTACTATTCCAAGTGCTTTTTTTTTTTTTTTTTTTTTTTTGTATTTCATTTGTTAAGTCTCTACAATACTCTACAAACTATTAACTACTGACTTGTCAATTTCATAAATAAGAGAATGGAAGTTCAAAAAGGCCAAGTTACCAATCCTAGAGGTAATTTGACTCTATCATGGCTAATGGTAGAGACAAGATTCAAAGTCAGAATGCCTGGTTCCTGAAATCCCAAATTGTATGCACTAGAGTGGTTTTCATCCAGAAAACTGATCTCTTTTGTTGTTGTTGTTGTTGTTCTTAAAAACAAGAGTGGCCATCATCTCCTAGAATGACAGAATGAAGACTTTATTGGACTAATTTTTCTTCTAAAGCAATACAACATAGGCAAAATAATTAAAATAACTAATTCTTAGCAAAAGTCACAGACTAGATTAAAAATTGCTTATTCAAGAGAATCTGTTGAACATCAATAAGAGCTGGTAGGGTCTGATTTTTCACATCAAGAGAGATCCCCTGTTTCTTCCTGGCTCATAGGAGTAGTAAGTAACCAAATCTGTGACTGACTGCTGCTATTACTGTGGACAGTAGAGAGAAGTGACCACATCTGGAGCTCTGGGAAAAGAAAGCATCATTGCAACAGTACAGTACATTTCTTCCAACTCGTCTCTTGGAAATCATTCTTCTCAGCCTAGGTGGCTATTTGATTTGACTCACAGTCAGACTTATTTGGGGCTCAAAGAATTCCAAATACAGTAAGAAACACACATCTACATGATATCACAGTCAAATTGACAAGAGTCAAACACGAAGACATAATTTTTAAAACAGGAGGAGAAACATGACTTTTATATACATATTTTCAAGATTTTCAAGTTTAAAAGATGTCTTCATCAGACACCACATAGGACAGATGACAGCTGAAGGACGCCTTCAATGTTGAGAGAAAATGACTGTCAATTAAGGTGATGTCTCCTTTAAAACAATGGAAAAATTAAATGTTTCCAGATAAATAGGAACTGAAGAATTCTTATAGATTTAGCTTTGGGGGCTGGACTAAAAGGATATTAAGAGGAACTTAAATCCATATGAAAAGATAAAGAGCAAATGGTGGTAAAGAAAACTACGTAAGTATATTTTTCAAAAGTACAAATGTACTTTTGTATGTAACACTTTTCTTCTCGTATCCTTTTTATTTTCTTTCCTTTTTCTTTTTCCTTTTTTTGCTTTCTTTCTTTCTTTCTTTTTTTTTTTTTTAAGACAGAGTTTTACTCTGTTGCTCTGAATAGAGTGCTATGGCATCCTAGCTCACAACAACCTCAAATTCTTGAGTTCAAGTGATCGATTCTCTTGCATCAGTCTTCCAAGCAGTCCCCACCATACCTCGCTGGTTTTTCTATTTTAGTAGAGACGAGATCTTGCTTTTGTTCAGGCTGGTCTCCAACTCCTGAGCTGAAGCAATCCACCTGCCACAGTCTCCCAGATGGCTAGGATTACAGGCATGAGCCACTACTCCCAGGCTCTTGTCTGTATTAAATGACAATACATAACACAATAATTATAAAAATGTGGATGAGATTATAGCATGCAAAGATGTCATTTGGCTGGGCATGGTTCATACCTATAATACCAAAGATTTAGGAATCTGGGGAAGTGGATAGCTTGAGGATAGCCTAGGCAAATAGTAAGTCCCTGTTTCTAAAAAATAAAATAAAAAATAATAAAGTAATACATTGTTTGTAAAAGAAAAATGATATAATGTATTATACAATACAGTTCAAAGAAGAAAGGTAATGTGGATTCAAGTCACTTTTATGTATCTAAAGGGGTTGTGTAACTCGGCAATAATATATGAAAAGATGTTCAGCATAATTAGTCATTTGAGAAATACCAGTGAAAAACCACAGTAAGATACCAGTCCACATCTGCTGGAATGGCTTAAATCAACAAGACAAACAATAACAGGAGTTGGCTGGAATGGAGAAGTTTGAACTCTCATACTTTGCTGGTGAGAATGTAAAATATGTAATTGTATAATGAAAAAATTCATAGTTTTTCAAAATACTAAAAATAGAGTTATTATATGACCCAGTATTTTTACTTCCCAGCATACCAGGGGTTGAAAATGTGTCCAGATTAAAAACGTATACACAAATTTTCATACAACATTGTTCATAATTGTCAAAACCCAAATATTTACCAACTGATGACTGGATAAATAGAAGTAGTATGGACATGAAATGGAAAATTATTTTGGAATCAAAAGGGAGCTGAAGTACTGGAACACACGACCATCTGGATGAACCTTGAAAGCAGAAAGCACATACAACATATTGTGTGATCCATTTATACAAACGTTTAAAAAGAACAAATCAGCAAAGAAGTGAGTAGATTAGTGGCTGCTTATTGCTAGAAGGATTAGGATGAATAGAAAATGATCACTTATAAACTCAGGGATTCTTTTCTGCTGTTGAAAATATCCTGAAATTAGATAGCAATAATGGTTTCATAATTCTATGAACATACTAAATAAAATGACTTTTATGCTTTACATGGAAGGATTTTATGTCATGTGAAATACGTCTCCATTGAATTGTAAGAAAGAGACAACATGGAAATTGAACAACAGTGAGGAAAAAGGCTAGAGATGAGAAGGAGACTGGGTGGTTGCCATTTGTTGACAAATTAATAATTAGCACAATGGCCAAGAAAAAACCTTGAAATGCTTAATCCCCTCATTGACGAAGTAACTGGTAGAAATAAGTCAGTTAGAAACAGCTTCATAGTTGATGATTTTACATGTATATTTTACATCCAGGTTTGAGAATTGTAGATAAATAGTCTCAAAATTCTCTGAAATCAGCATATTGGCACAATTATAAGTCTTCCCATTTATAGCCAGACCATGTTGAGATTTGGACTATTACGTGTACAAAAGACAACTGGTAGCAACTTAAAACCAAAAGGAAGATTTAGACAGGATCATAGAGTCACTTTCTTTGATCATAGTTGATTGTTTTAAAATGTTATAGAGAACTTAAATAAAATGTATTTTTAAGGACTTACACATTTTTTGACACAGAGTCAAATAGTGGGAAATGATCACAGAGATATATGTTTATTGTGTTGTTGTTATATATTCTTTTTGTCGCTATTTAACTACCTAGCCTTTATATAAGAACCACTGGTGTGTGTGTTTATTGTTTTTTTTAGAAAAATATATGTGTACAGCTGTTTATTAATTGTGCACAGTTCATCCTAAATTACAGATTGAAACTTTTTTTTTGAGAATAAAAATCTCAAATAAGTGGCCTCTAAGGGAAAACTACATTTGAAATTGAGTTTTCTTTCTTTATTATTTTTTTTAATATAGCTGGACCAGACAAGTTATAATCTAAACATAATGGGACCACAGTAAGGCTCCATATTTTCTGGCTAAAGGTGTTACATTAAACAGGTGTACTGTATTTCACCCAGTACTTTCAAATAAAAACCCACCTTAGCTACTAGGAAAGCAATAAAGCCTTGATAGTTATAATGAATCCTTGAGTCCTGAGGGAGTTATTGAATGGATGTAAGCATTTCAATTACCTTCTTTTTCCAATTTGGCATGGAGAGAGCATTCATTCACTAAGTATGAACTGCACTCCTAGCACCTACAAATTATTTTTCTATTTTTGTGTCAGGGGACATGTTTTCAAGCCAATATTACAAAAACTTTTGCTTCTTTTATTTAAAAAGAATTTTTAAATGTTTTGGATTCAATTTAAAATATACAAGTCCTCCACTATAAGGATAAAGAAGCAACTAATTCAAGAATGTCATCATAAGACATGAATAATTAAGAATAGTCTCTATGTTCAAATAATAACTACAGCAAAGCTTCTGGAGAGAACTGTTTTGCAAAGTCTCTTGCTAATCACTGACTTCTTGCTTTTACTAGAAATAATTGTCTGGCAATAATACCTTTGAGGATATTGGAAATAATAAGCTAAACGAAAATATGTTTCCAAGTTTGTAGACATGTTCCATCCTGGTCTAAGAACAATTTACAATCCTAATTCTTCATTTATCATCCATTAACTTATGCAATAAATAGTTATTAAATCTGCAATATGTTCCAAGCCCTGTAGAAGGTGCTAAAGGTCTAGCATAAACCAAGCATATATGGCCATAGCCCCATGAAGGTTAGAATCTAGGGATACATTCACAGGAAGCACAGTTTTGATGAGTAGTATGAAGTATGTCCACAGGATATAATGGGAAAATAGAATAGAGTATGGGGCCCAATGGAGACAAAAATTAGTACTTTCCTGGACCAGGGAATTAGCAATATCAAGGCTAGACAGAAGTAATTACATTTGAGATGTAATTAGGAAATAGGACTCAGAAAAGTTGAACATATTTATGACGGGGGTCAAGGTTTCTGTTACCAGGAGCAAATGACCCGGCAAGCATTATAAATGCTATTTGTGCAGGCTGTGTCTGAGGTAAGACTTCAGAATCAAGATAACTAGAGATATTCATGTATTCTAGCCTGAAGTACAGGAGCGATTCTAGATGCATGTGGGATTCTGGAGCTGCCATCAGGGAGACGGACGCCACAGTGGTGGATGACGTCCCTCAGGGTCAGTGTGTACAGTGGCATACTCTCTGTGAAGGGCAGAGTTCCTAAGTCCACAAGCTTAGCGCATCTGGAAGCTCCATGGAGATAAGAAGGAACGTCAAGAGACACCGGAGTCCTGGAACCCCAGCAAGGAGTGTGTTCTAGGAAGAGGAGATGAGTGGCTCTTGTCAAATGCATACAATAGGAAAATGAGACAGGGAGTGAGTGGCTGACTACAATTGATATGTTATCAAATCCATGTGGAAAGGGTTGCAGGCAAGGAGGAGATGGTTTCAGCACAGTAATGAATGTCAAAGTAGGATCTCGTAGATCACAGGAGAGATTATAAGTGACAGACTGATGTTTTAAAGACACAAATCACATTAATCATTCTTTGCTTTAAAAATATGGTAGCTTTCCATTGCATATAAGTAAACTATTATCTTTTTATCATGGCTTCCCCAAACTCATCCTAAACCCCTGCCTTGAACTTAAAACACTCTCACTGACCTCTTTACACCCTATAAAACAAAAAACTCTCTGCTACATTAAGGCCTTTGAACATTACTTTTTGTCCCCTTTAAAGAAAAGGTTTCCACGCTTTTATTTGAGAGAGTTTATCTCCTTACTGATTTTAAATACCTCTTTGTATTTAATACATACTAATTATATGTCTGTAATACAGGTTTCAAGTATCTTTCCAGTGTTCACACTGCATTTTCTAAATGCAAACGTGTTCTGATGAGTTTCAGCCACCAATAGAAAAATGAGGGAAAAAAACAAATATCCTGCAAATATACAAAATTCATTTGCTAAGGGAAAAGTATTGTCTTTTAAATATGTAAAATGGGATTACTAAAAGGTCAACTTAAAACTTCCATGCGCTGTCCATTGTAATTGGAAGAAAAGTCTTAACACAGGCTAGAACACTGGTATTCTAATAATACAGCCCCTCCCCATCTCTCTGAACTCATCTGACGCCAACTTGCCTGGGTTGATTCCATCCAGCCAGGCTGACCTTTCAGTTCCTGAAATACACTAAGGTTTTCCCTGCTTTCGAGTCTGAACTTAATGATCCTTACTATCAGTAACTTCCTGTCACTTGGGGCTCAGCCCAACTGATGCCTCCTAAAATAATATCCTCTTCATAATAGATTTTATTTACTCTGTCTAATTATCTCATTGATTATTGGCTTTCCCACCAAAGTAAAGTTTCAGGAGAGCTGGAGCTTTGTTTTGGTGGCTGATGTAGTCCAATTACCTTGCACTTGGGGTTTACAATTGTTTCTTGAATGAATGAATGTATGAATGAATGAATTACTGAGAACATGGGGTTATTTATTACATGGAATAAATTATACTGGTTTTTTTCTTGTAAAGTAAGGGAGTTTTGAACAGCCAATATTTGAGGACTGATTCAATATATAGAAGAGAGAATGGAAAATAGACAATAAAAGTCCTTGGAAGATTTAAAACACAACACTATTCTCTATGGTAACCTACACTTTCTATTTCATATAAGCTACTCATACTTGCATAAGATGATAATTTTTCAAGCCCTATGGTAACAATTTCAAGACAATAACTGCATTTTTGGAATATACTATTTTGGGCCGGAAAAGAACTCAAGAAAAACTAGTGCTTGGAAATGAGGTCAGTAAGGAGGACGATTTCACAATCCTTCACTTGCACTAATGCACATCACCAAGCAAGAGGCAGTCAGGACCAAAGCGACACCGCAGCAACTTCAGGGAAAATTATCTCTTCAATTTACAAGAGCTAAAAGATGTGGTATATTTTTTCCTTCACTTTCTATACTTCTCATATCACAACATTTCAAAAGTCTCTTGACTATACTGTAGCTCAACTGTAAATCTTAAAGACCACAAAATGACCCCAAGATTTCTTCAAGCAAGTCATTGATCACTTTTCCCATTTCACTCAAAAAGAATAGCCAAAAATTTGGTATTATATCAAAAATAGATCCCACAGAATGGGAGG
This sequence comes from Loris lydekkerianus, assembly GCA_963574355.1. Lineage (NCBI taxonomy): Eukaryota > Metazoa > Chordata > Mammalia > Primates > Lorisidae > Loris > Loris lydekkerianus. The sequence goes on along the minus strand of CAUYPK010042351.1, from coordinate 7,609 downwards.
GCTTAAAAGAAAGCCTGTTTTTCTAGAATATAAAACAAAAAAACAATTGATTTTCGTACCTTCCACATCTCAACAATGGCAATCACTTCTCAGAGGGTGGCCTGGTTTCAGTCTTACCTTTTCTCTTCAAGAGCTAGATTTACTCTTTTTGAAATGAATTGTATCAAAGTAACACATTGATTTCCACCTTCCACTGCTAAAAATATTTTATTGATGTGTAAGATTGATTTTGCTTTGCCCCAAAACCTTCTTCTTGGTCTGGTTCTTTTTTTTCTTTCTCAAGTTTGTCCAATCTTCCTCCCAAGCATGCATCTCATGTCCTAGGCATGGTAACCTGCTTACATTATGTGAAATAAACCACACAATTAGGCCGCTGAGGCTTTTCAAACCTTGACATGGTAATGGAACATGACAGATCTCCGTAAATGTTATTGGCAATCGAGACTAATGGTGACAACTGCAACCATGGATTAGGGCATGAACATTTTTTTGACTATTCATAACAGGCTTCAAAATGTATGTATTTAGTTCACTACACAAAGTCCAAGAGGCCTCATGTTTTCTTTCCAATATCTAAGAATAGCACCTTGGCCTTTTGGAAGACTACTTAGTTTGTAAATCTGGTAAAATCACAAACTCTTCACAGTTCTTGACTTAACAGTTTTACATTGCCCTTTATGAATAAAGCTGAACAAATATTCTTATACACATCCTTTGGTAAGAACATGCTTTTTTTTTGTTTTGTTTGTCTCTTTTTTCTCTAGGGTAAACATCTAGTTGAGGCATTTCTGGGACAGAGATATGAATATTTTTACCTTTATGAAAAAAATGCCAAATAATACTCAGAGTGATTATGTAACAGACTTCAAAATGTTTTTAGTTCACTATGAGGGTTTCAGGAACAAACTATGAGGGTTTCTTTTGTCCCTCATCTTAACCTGTATTTGATATTTTTCAAACTTTTTAGTTTGTACTATCCAGGCAGGTAAGCATTCCCAATATACAAAATGAGAGGATTTATGGAATTAATCTTACCCAGAAGACAATAAAATATGTTATGAAATCCTTTTCAATGCCAATATCATCAAGAATTTTTTCCACACTTTCTTCTGGAATTTTCACTGTTTCAAATTTATGAAGACCTCACTGGCAATTGACACAATACCAAAAATGAATAAATGAGACATGATCTGACTAAAAAGCTTTTGCACAGTATGGGCACAACTAAAGCAAATGACAAGAAGAAGAATGGAAGAAGATATTTGAATGCCCTGAATCTGAGAAAGAGCTGATAACTAGAGTCTACAGAGAACTCAAACTAATCATCAAGAAAAAAGGCAGACAATCCTGCTTATCATTGGGAAGAGACAGGAATAGCATCCTCTCCCAAAAAGACAGAAGAATGGCCAACAAACATATGAAAAGATGCTCACTGTTCTTAATTATCAGAGTAAGGCAAATCAAAACCACCCTGAGATATCACCTAACACCAGTGAGAACAGCCCACATCACAAAGTCCCAAAGCTGCAGATGCTGGCATGGGTGTGGAGAGAAGGTAACACTCACACAGGATTGGTTGAATTGCAAATTAATTCAGCCTTTTTAGAAAGTAGTATGGAGAATCCTCAAAGAACTAAAAGTAGATCTCCCATTTGATCCTGCAATCTCATTACCAGGCATCTACCTAGAAGAAAAAATATTTTACTGTAAGGAAATTTGCATTAGACTGTCTGTTAAACCTTGCTTCACAATCACCAAACTGTAGACACAACTCTAGTTGCCCATCAGCTCACGAATGGATGAGTAAACTGTGATATATGTATACTGTGGAATACTATGCAGCCATAAGGAAAGATGGAGACTGTATATCTTTTGTATCTACCTGAATGGGTTTAGAGAACACACTTCTGAGTATCACAAGAATGGAAAAGCCAGCATCCAGTGTACTCAATCCTAATACAAAACAAGGAGATAAAAAACTACATGCCCACACAAGAAAAAACACGATTAAATTCAAGTGGGGGGGTGGGAGGGAGGAGGATGGGTGAGCTCTCACCTAAAAGGTACCACGTAGGGCTGCACGGCACACCTTCTCGGTGAAGGGCTCAACTACATCTTGGACTTTACTTAACAAACACAAACAGTGTAACCCAATTGTTTGTGCCCATACATGAATCTTAAGTAAAAAATGATGTTATAAAAAAAAATACTTAATGTGCTATATTGGTGTAAGTATGGGGTACTATTTACAGTACTTAATGTCACAAGTACTGCTTACATAACAAATATCAACTATGAAATATTTTAATATTATTATATTAGTTTATTGTATTTTTTTCATAATACATATATATATAGTCTATAAAATATATATTCAATGTATTCTTGACATTCCATTTTTTAAATTAAATTTTCTTGGCCATTTTTTAATAATATTTTTATTATCTGAATACAATAATTCCAGTGTCTGAAACTTTGTGTGTCTTTGGTCTTATACAAACTACATCTCTTTTTCAAGATAGGTAATTCTGTTTTCTAAGTGTTTCAGTCTTTTTTTCTTTTTTTTCTTTTTTTTTTTTTTATACACATACAAACTATTATTTCCAAAGTATATTCATAATTTTAAGGTAACCTGCTAAAGAAGGAATTTCTCAGTGCGTACTGAACCTGACATGAACAACTTTCTCACCTGGTCACTAGGAGAAACTTAGTGTCTTAGGGGAACTTAGTGTCTTTTTCTATTATTTGATTTCAGTATGACCATTTGATCCCATTGCAGTAGCCCTAAAAATATAAAAGATCAAATAATTCTATGTACATTTTTCTATGCTTCTTTATTCATTAAAATTTATCTTGTTTTATCTTATCCAAGGTCAATTGATATTCACTTATTCTCCCTTAACAACACTAAAAAGACCTATTGAGTACTTTGAAAAAATAAAAATGTCTTTCAAATGATTTGATGTCCTTACTTCTTGATAAATAAATGTATGAGAAATTTTCAATGACGTCTATTCTTAGAAAGAAAGATTGAAAGAAGGTAAAAATATCTATGACCTTACACCTTAGTGAGATCTCATTTCTATACAGAAGAAATTTGGGTGGAAACTAAAAATGAAGCAACAACAACAACAAAATGGAATTAATTTTCTCATCCTTCTTCCTCCTATTTTGTTCCAAATGTACTCCAAACCACCCTCACACAAATCCCTTCCTTCCTTTTATGACTAGACCATGGATAGTAGATATGACTGTGGCTTCTCTTCTGGTTAAGTTTTTAGCCAACAAAATGAAAACACAGCAGCAATTAAAAAGTGAAGGTTCATCTAATATGGCGAAAGAAAAGTTCTTCTTAGTGTAAAAGCAATAAAAAGACTTCACAAAAAATTAGAATATTTGACTAGATAAAATTCAAAGCCCACCTGCAATGACTACTCCAGAAGTTCAATGACCTTCCTGTATCTGGATGTCTAAATCAAGAGGGAGAGCAGGAAATGTTTCCTCTACTGTTCCCTGAAGCTGCCTCTCAGCATTTGCTTTTTCTCCCTCGGGTACACCTATAATCCTTATGTTCAGTCATATTTCATGGTCTCATTCATCTCAATGATCTTAATTATTCTTTTTGGATTCTTTTGTCCTCATTTGTGACTGAATGGGTTAACTCAAAAGCCTTGTCCTCCAGCTCTGAAATTCTTTTTGTTTCTTTTTCTCATCTGCTGTTGAAACTTTCCACTGTATTTTTTTCCTTCTCTCAATGGTTCTTTCATTTCCAGAAGCTCTATAATGTATTTTTTTACTATCTGTCTCTTCAGTGAATTTTTCATTCATGTCTGCCAAGGCACATGGCCGTCAGTCTGGCCAGAGTCACAGAGAGGGAGAAAATTCTACAAGCTGCTATGAGATGAAAAGTATCAAGTAACTTACAAAGGAAAATTCATCAGACTAAAAGCGTATTTCTCAGAGGAAACTTCAGAAGCCAGAGAGGAATGGGGGTCTTATCTTTAGTCCTCTTAAACAGAATACTTGTCAGCCAAGAATTTTTAATGCTGTAAAATTAACTTTTATAAATGAAGGAGAAATAAAGTCTTTCTCAGACAAGCAAACACTAAGGGAAATTGTCACCACCAGACATGTCTACATGAAATACTTAAATGTTCTCTATTCCTGAATAGAACAACCAATATTTACCAATGTAAAAACAATCAAAAGTAAGAATGCACTTCTCTTATAAAGTAGTAAAAGAATAAGTAGGTAGCAATCAACATCACAACCATTACAGCATCTCACATATCCATATTAACATTGAAAGTAAACAGTCTAAATTATTAACTTAACAGATAATAATTGGCAGAGTGTATAAAAAAAAAAACATACACACAAGTCAAATACATCCTGTCTACAAGAAACAGATTTAACTAATACAGATTCTCATAAACTCAAGATAAAGGAGTGGGAAAAAATATTTCATACAAATAGAAATAAAAAACAAGTAAGAACACCTATTCTTATGACAGATAAAATAGACTTTAACTCAACAACATAAAAAAAGACACTGTCATTGTGTAATTATGAAAGGATTGTTTCATAAGAAGACAATAAAAATGCTAGATATCTATGCACCTAACCCAGGAGCTGCAAGATTCATAAAACACATACTACTACATTTAAGGAAAGGAATATACAGAAACATCAAAATAGCCAGGACATCAGCATTCCACTGACAGAACGAGACAGATCATTGAGATAAAACAAGTAGCCAAGAAGCACGGCACTTAAAATTGGACTCGAGAACAAATGACCTAGCAGACATACCGTGTAAGAAATTAATTGATCTATTAATGCAAACTGTACGATTTAGTACCTAGTCAGTAGCACATATGCCTTCGAAGATAATTGATTTGTTCTATTTATTACTTTATTGAATTATATATGTAGAAATTTTCTTCGACCCCAAACTGCAGAATATACATAGAAAAACAGAATAGAAAACTCAAAATTTCTCTTTGTTATACTGAAAAAAAAAAAAAAAAGAGAAAAGAAAAGTAAACCCAGAAATAAAGCTATATAGGTACAACTAACTGAGTTTTGACAGACCAGACAAGACTATGTACTGGAGAAAAGATGCCCTATTCAGTAAGGAGTGCTGGGAAAACTATAAAGCCACATGCAGAAGACTGAACCTGCTTTCCACACTCTCACCATACACAAAAAATAACTCAAGATGGATTAAAGCCTTAAACGCAAGACCTGACAACTAGAAATTTTAGAAGAAAACATGGAGAAACTCAGATGAACCCTGGCCTACGCAAAGACTTTATTATTAAGACCCCCCCCCAAGCAAATACAGCAACAAAATAAATGAACATGAATTAATTAAGCTAAACAAACTCTGCACAGCAAAGAAAAAAGTCAACACAGTAAATAGTCAACATATAGAATGAGAGAAAAAAATTGCAAATTATTTATCTGACAAAGTACTAATATCCAGAATCTACAAAGAATTCAAATACTCAACAAGAGAAAATAAATAATTTTATTAGCAAGTAGACAAAGCTATGAAGAGATTTTTTTTTTCCAAAAGAAGATAGACAAAAGGCAAAATAAATGTGAAAAATGCTCAGCATTTGCAAAGAAGTGCAAATTAAAACTACAATGAGTTCATCTTATACCTCTAAGATGTCCATTATTAATAAGACAAAGAACAACAGATGCCGGTGTGGATGCAATGAAATTGATACTAATGGAAAACAGCCTAGAGATCCCTCAAAGCACCTCAGGGGGACCTAACATTGGATTCCTCAATCTCACTACTGGGTGTCTATCCAATGGAAAACAAACAGCTACTCACACTCAAATGTTTTATCATAGCACAATTTACCACCGCAAAGATATGGAATCAACCTAAGGGCGCATCAGTTAATGAGCAGATAAAAAAATGCGGTATAAACATGTGCCATAGAGCAGCTGTAAAATGGATGAAATAGTGTCTTTTGCAGCAACTTCAAATCTATTGAACTAATAATAATAATGGTAAACAATTTTCAAACCCTGTATACCAACAATATGTTACTAACAAGAAAAATAAACAATGGTTTATTACTAGTAATAATTATCAATACTAATGTTTCCAAAGCAGTGTGTTTCCAACCTTAATATATAAAATTTCATTAAAATTGGTATTAAAAATCAACATCATAAAAGAGAACAAGCCAATGACCTATGATGTATGGTATTTTTATATAGCATGTTTCAAAATTATTATTAATCAATGCAATTAACATTCACTGGCAATCCTATAATTAAAATGTTTACATATATAATTCAATAAAGTACGAAATACACCAAAACAATTATCATTTAAGGCATATTTACTACTGACTAGATAGTAAATCGTACAGTTTATGTTTAAATATCAATTAATTTCATATACCAGCCTGTGAAGTTAGTGCACTTTCCCATTTTCTTTTTTTTTTTTTTTTTTTTTTTCAGTTTTGGGCCGGGGCTGGGTTTGAACCCTCCACCTCCGGCATATGGGTCTGGTGCCCTACTCCTTTGAGCCAAAAGCGCCACCCAATTTCCCCATTTTAAAGAAAAAACTATGCCTAAACTTTTTCAAATCTCCTATTGGTAAACTTTGTTAATTTTTCAGCTTAGCAATAACCACTATACTAAAACTTTTACAAGCAATTATTCTTTTTGCTTACCTAATTCAAAAATTAATACTTTTAAAAATGATGTTGTCATGTGTTAGTGCAATAAAATGAGCGCTGTCATTAACTGCTGGTGCATTTATACACTGATGATGTCTAGAAACAATTATCCAGTTCATGTTAAGAGCTACGGAATAATGAAACCCTCTGTTCCAGTGTTTCCTTTCCAGAAACGTATGCTCAGACACACTCTGACACGCATACGAAGACTTAGGCACAAGTGTGTGCATCACGCTTCTACTTATAATAACAGGAAGTTGTAAAGAGTCTACATTAGCAATATGAGGATAGGTAAATAAATGATCAGATGTCCTGAAAATGAGGCACCATGTGCAAAATGTAAGTAAGTGCAAAATGCTCTTACTTATTGCTTATTTAATTGCACGTAAATCTAATGCCAGTGTTCAATACAAAATCCAATTCTTTGAAAAGGGGTCATAAAAATTTGGGCAACCTGAGTCTTGCCCACCTTTGTGGCATCTTTTTGACAGCAATGGAAATACTAGAAAAGAAATGGAAGAGAGAGGCAGTGACTGCATAGGCGAGTGTACCAGCGTGGACCCAGTTTCCATATTATTAAGGCGAGTGTACCAGGGTGGACCCAGTTTCCATATTATTAAGGCGAGTGTACCAGCGTGGACCCAGTTTCCATATTATTAAGGCGAGTGTACCAGCGTGGACCCAGTTTCCATATTATTAAGGAGAGTGTACCAGCGTGGACCCAGTTTCCATATTATTAAGGTGAGTGTACCAGCGTGGACCCAGTTTCCATATAATTAAGGCGAGTGTACCAGCGTGGACCCAGTTTCCATATAATTAAGGCGAGTGTACCAGCGTGGACCCAGTTTCCATATAATTAAGGCGAGTGTACCAGCGTGGACCCAGTTTCCATATTATTA
>CAUYPK010042349.1:0-16327 GCA_963574355.1 Loris lydekkerianus | reverse complement strand
CCTTTTTTTTTTGCGTCCTTGTGGTCACAGCTCTCCTCAGCGGGGTTGATGTGCGTTCTTCGACTTTCTCTCTTGATGCTGCTCAAATCCATCAGGTTACTTGCTAAATTTTCATCCCTTAACTCTCCTTCAGGACAGGAGTCTCTGTGGAAAGCTGGCTTCAGTCCGCCATCTTGTCTCCGCCCCCTCAGCTGCCTCTTTCTATAAGGTCCCTCTAGCTTCCCCTTTAAATCCATCACTTACCTATGTGGGAGAAAAAGGGCACATTAGGTACTGTTAGTTGTCTGTGGACTCATGGGTCAGATGGATATTCCTTATGAAACTCAAGGCTCCACGTAGGGTGAAGTTCTAGGATTCAGTGAGAGCTTGGATCCCAGAGAGATGAGGGCAGAATGTGGCCTTAGTTACTGGATGCCAAGTCTAGAAAGGGGCTGCAAACAGAAACAGGGAAGTTGGGGGCACTCTGGCAGGCAGGTCGGGTTCTGTGTTGTTTGTGTCACTCCTACTGTGAAGAGGTGTTGAAGTTTCAGAGGTGTGTTCTTGTCTTTTCAAAGCCAACGTCAACCTCCCTTCAGTGTTAAGAGTAGAATGACTGCCCCCTGTCCTCTCACTCTCTTGCCTGGGACCAGTCCTAGCAGGACTGAGAGGCCCTGTGGGTGGTCCGGGGGACACTGTGGGCCACTCACTGCATGTCTGACTCCCTCGGGTCTCATCAAGACCACTCTGGAGGGGTGAGATCAGCAGTGGCCCCAACATTTTTGCCTCCCCTCCTTCCCTGCTCTCCCCTTCCTGGGTAAGAGCATCAGTTAGACCTTGTTTATCTGCTGCTCTGTGGTTCTTTCTTTATTTTTTTTTAATCATTCTAGCTGATTGAATATTTATTTTTTGTTTCAGATTTATGTGAGGGTACAAACAATTAGGTTACAATGTTTGCTTTTTTTTTTTTTTTTTGTCGTTGTTGTTGAAATAGAGTCTTACTTAGCTTGTCACCCTTGGTAGAGTGCCCTGGCATCATAGCTCACTGCAACCTCAAACTGTTGGGCTTAAGAGATCCTCTTATCTCAGCCTCCCAAGTAGCTGGGACTATAGGTGTCTGCTACAACTCCTGGCTGTTTTTAGAGAGAGGGTCTTGCTCTTGCTCAGGCTGGTCTTGAATAAGCAATGTGCCTGCCTTAGTCTCCCAGGTGTCAGCCACCACTCTGGCCCCAGCATTTGCATTTGTTGGGAAGAGTCCTTGTTGTGGTTGTGCCCTTTACCCTTCCATTGTGCCCCTTAGGTGTGAGCACGCCCATCCCTATCTCTCCTCCTCCCCCTGCATTTTTAGTCAGGTATTTCCTGTTTGCACATTATCCTTAAGGAAGTAGCCTGCCTTTGGGAAGCTGAGCAGGAAGACTTGATTCCTGAGAGCCTGCTAGTCTGACTCTGTGTGGCTGAGAGGTAGCATGGGCTGGTGGATACAGTGTGGGCTCTGGAGCTGAATCAGCTTGTCTTAAAGTCCTTGTTCGACATCTAACTGCATACGTGCATATGGCATCTTTGACAATTGGATTTTTTTTTTTTTTTTTTTTTTTTTAACTTTTTGAGAGTGAGTCTCACTATGTTACCCTTGGTAGAGTGCTGTGGTGTCACAGCTCACAGCAACCTCCAACTCTTGGGCTTAAGAGATTCTCTTGCCTCAGCCTCCCTAGTAGCTGGGACTATAGGCACCTGCTGCAACGCCCGGCTATGTTTTGGTTGTAGTTGTCATTGTTGTTTGGCAGGTCCAAGCTGGGTTTGAATCTGCCAGCTCTGATGTTTGTGGTTGGCACCCTAACCACTGAGCTATAGGTGTTGAGCCAGACATTGGCTGTTTTTTATCTGCCTGGAATCTGTTTCCCCTTTTCTACTAACTGGCCCTGATTTTCCTTTGGGGAACCCCTCTTCCCAGCCCTTAGTCCCTGTGGTTTATGTGGGCACACCAGCCCAGGCACCGAGTTCAGGGATGTGCTCATGTCTCAATCATATCCAATCACCATCCTGACAGTGCTGCTGAGATATTGAAAGAGGTGTGCACCCTTACTGGCTAGACTTGAACCTGTGAGGTGAGGATGGGGATGTCTCTCTTTCTGTTTAAGGGACTCAGCAGTCCTGGCTGAGCATGGTGTCGACACAGAGGAAGTAAAGCTGAGAAACACACTGAACCCACCCCCCACTACCCTCCCACCCCCGGCTGGAGCTAATTCTGCCCCTGGCCTGGACCACCCGGCACTGGGCTGCTGCCTGTCTTTTTTGCTGCCTCTGAGTCTTGCCTTTTCTTCCAGCAGGCCATCCTTGCCTCAGCTGTAGCCACGGCTGGCCGTCCCCCCTCTCTCCCTTGTGTAGCTCTGCTCCTGTCTGCTTCGTGTGTGTTTTATGGGTTGACTCTCAAGCAGCCTTTACTTTTTCTAAATGTATAGATGGGAGACCTCATCCTTGCTCCCCTTTCTGCTTAAAATAACTGCCTGCTGGGGGTGGCGCCTGTGGCTTAGTGAGTGGGACGCTGGCCCCATATGCTGAGGGTGGCAGGTTCGAACTCAGCCCCGGCCAAACTGCAACAAAAAAATAGCCAGACATTGTGGCAGGCGCCTGTAGTCCCAGCTGCTCGGGAGGCTGAGGCAGGAGAATCACTTAAGCCCAAGAGCTGGAGGTTGCTGTGAGTCCTGTGACGTCACGGCACTCCACCGAGGGCGGTAAAGTGAGACTCTGTCTCTACAAAAAAACAAAACAAAACAAAACAAAAACTGCCTACTGGGCATCATTTTCACCTGTAGCATTGTTGTGACGATTAACTGAGAGAATTTGATGTAAAGTTCCCAGCGTGGCATCTGGCGTCAAGCTAGTCTTCATAAGCAGTTGTTCCTCCGTCTCCCTCACTCGTGACATAGGCTCTGAACCCAGCAGGTAGCTTGGGAAGTCAGGTTCCTTGCTTTGTGCAGAGTGCAAAGTCTGGGTGCTGTTTCATTCATTCGGCCAGCGCTGGGCACCGAGTGCTGGGCACAGAGTGCCGGGCACAGTTGTGCGAATACTTTGGTGAACATGGCAGGCACAACCCTTGAGCTGACAGGAGAGAAGGACACTGAACGTGTAAACAAAGATGACTACAGATACGGGCTGTGACATAGCTCAGCCTTCCCTGTGAGGCCTGTGACCACCTAGAGGAATCCTTGGTTGTCAGTGGTAACCAGAGCTCCCCTGCATTGGGCACCTGCCACGTGCTGGGCCCCAGGCCAGGTTTTCTGTTCCTTAAGCAGCTGGGCCCCAGGCCAGCATTTCTGTTCCTCAAGCAGCTCTGTGAGGATGCGCTTTTGTCCCCGTTTTACAGACAGGAAGAAAGCAGGGCTCTGAGCAGAAGATGTGCTCAGGGTCACTGTACTAGTCAGGGTTCTTCAGGGATTTGCACCAGTGGGGGTGTGCTTAGATCTAGACAGAGGCAGAGAGATTGAGAGAGATGGAGACTGATTTATACTTGAAGGAACAGGCCCATGTGATTGTGGAATCTGTTGACTCCTGAATTTGCAGCATCAGTCTCTAGGCTGAAGACCTGGGGACAAGCTGGTGTTGCAGCTCACATCTTAAGGTTGTGTTGGAGCAGAATTCCCTCTTCTTTGGGCGCCCCCTCCTGATCTTCAGCCGATTGGATGAGGCCTGCCCCACATCATGGAGAATAATCATTACTCAGAGTTTACTGATTTTATTGTTAATTTCCTTTAAAAATACTTTCACAGTGGCATTTAGAGTGGCATTTGACCAAAGGCATCTGGACGCCATGGTCTGGCCACATTGACACATGTAGTTAATCATTGCCGTCTTCCAGCCAGGAAGCAGCTGAGCCCAGATTCCGGCTGGAATGCGTCTGCTAGGCCTGTGCTGCCCTGGTGCTTCTCATCGCCTTTTTTAAGGTGATTCTTCCAGATATGTTACGGGCGTTTCTCTGGAGCCCAGTGCTTGCCTGTGACAAGTGGACCTAGAGGTGCCTTTGTGGGCAGCCTCTGCCTGATCCACCTCTTAACTTAATCCTGAGAAAATTCCACCCCATTCATCTCTTCTCCCTGGATGACTGGCCCCTGACCGTGTGCCATCTGTCATAGGGGAGCCAGGTCAGGGTGGGAGGGCTCAGAACTGGGTATCAGCCATGGAAAAACAGAGCTACGGAAGCCTTACTGCTTCTCAGGAGCAGGGGGACGTGCAGACACAGCATGCTCTTGGCAGTTGTCACAGAGCATGAGGGAAGGGTGGGCACAGGGTTTCTGGGTGGGGGCACCTGGGCTGCATCTCCATCCTGTCATCACTAGCTCTGTGTTCTTGGAATATGGAATACTGAGCTTCAGTGTTTGCATTTGAAGAACAAAGATGATAATACTGACTTCATGGAATTTATTTGATGTTTAAAAGTGATGAGGCATGTGAAGCGCCAGGCAATTGTTGATGTTATTTTGGGTGTGAGATGCATTTGGGAGAGTGTCCAGGCACATTAGCAGGCACCTGTAAATTGGTTTCTGAAAGTGGGTGAATAATTATGGTGACAATTGTAGAGTAAACCTTTTTGAGAGCTTTGTAATTCATTATCCTGATAAAACAGTATTTGTGTGATTAGCTGGTTTCCTGACCTTTACACAAAAACCTACCTGGACAGGTAGCCTCAGTACTTGACTCTTTGGCCGTCCCAGTTGCAAGAAAGGCTGGAAAATGTGGTTGCTTAATTGACCTATAGGGAAGGTTACAATGGATATTGGGTAGGCAGCCAGCAGCCCCACTTCTGCTGCTTTGGGGAGGGTGAGGCTGATGGAAGTTATGTGGCAGAGGGGTAAGGGTGCTTAAGTCCCCCACCCCGGCCACTTTGTGCCGTCACTCCTGGGAAAAGCTTCATCAAAGATACGGGGCCATGGCTGCAAGGGGATCCAGTCCCTGGTTCCAGAAGTGGCTCGTTTCATTCCGGCGACCTCCATAAGGGGTGATGTTTTATTTGCTCAACCTGTTTTTATTCCTGACAGAATGCTTTCTACTCCCACGTGGTTGCAAAAGCAATTGCCTGGAAATATCAAGTATTGATTCATGATTTTTGTTCATTTCCTTTTTATTGTTTGGTAGGAAACAAAGGCCCAGAAACAAAACAAGAGCAATTGGAGTGTCTCTGCGCCTCCCCCCCTCCCCCCGAGGCTGAGGCCAGACATGCATTTATCACCGCCGTCCTCACTTTAAGGGCTGTCTTAGCATCGTGATTACCCTTGTGCAGTTTGTCAGTTGTTGTCTTGTTTGGTTTCCAGCTTCTTTCCTTCCTGGAAGCTGACAGGTGGCTTGTTTTGTTAAATACCACTTTGATTTTGAAACTGCTCTGTTTTAAGTTTCTAATTACAGCTTTTATAAGGCAACTGGTCATTTTGCTTTGCTTGAGTGGGTAAAGATGCTGTGTACCTCGGTTGAGAGCGACTTGTGTGAATGCTTTCTTTTTCTTAGACTGAATGGAAAATACACATTCTTTAAAGAGATAAAGCCTGTCTCCTGGTCTGCATTATTTCTTTGGCTTATGGTTTCACTTGCATTCTTTGGACCACATCCCTCTGTGTGGCAGACCTCTCTTCACTCTGTCTGTAATCTTCCCACTGGCTGGCACGCACCCTGTGCACCGGTCAGATCCCTCTGCTGCCGGGGGCCCACTGTGATTTCCTTGCCATCGTAGTTGCCTATCTCATAGTTGCTGCCTATCTTATACTTTAATTTTTGCTTTCTTTCATGACATAGTCTAGAAACATTAGCCAGCTATAAGCTCATGGAGTAGAAATTAACTTGGCTTTGATACTATTGTATGCTTAGTTTTTAAAACTGTGCCTGGCGTCTGGTAGGTACTTAGTGAATGAGTGAGTGAATGTCTGAGTGAATTGCTTGAGCATGGACATTGAGCCGTGTGTGCACTGGACCAGAGTTACCCTCAAGGTGTGTGCTGTATCTAGAATTTCTACTTTGCCAGGCTACCTGTTACCCTTTAATTTTTCTGTGATTCTTTCCTCAGTGACTTCACCAGTCGCCACCCACCCACCAAAAAAAAAAAAAAACCTTTCTGCTACATGTGGAGCCAGTTAGGTGCAGTGGGGGTCTACCTTTAATCACTGCTGTCCCCATTGGCATCTGGTTTGCTTTGTTAGAGTGGTCGGGGCACAGCTGTGAGGCCTTGCGTCTGTGGTCTAACCATCTTCCAGATGCATCGAAGGGTTTGGAATAGACAGCAGGCAAGCATACACCCATGGGCCAAACGCAGCTGCTGAACGCATCACAGCTTGCCTTAAAATTATTTTTGAACAACTTATTGATTGAAAATAATTTGTTTTCTCTTTTTGTTAAAAAATCAAAGTCATAGTCATTACAGAGAATTAAAAAAGATACAGACGAGTGAAAAAGGAGAAAATAAAAATCATTTATAAACTCCCAGGCATTATTAATATCTTGGAATATAACCTTTCAGATAGGTATGGCATCTGGCCCGTACACTTTTGGGACAACACCCCCTGCCTGAAGGGCTTAGTGACCCTTTCCCCCTTATTTGACACATGGGCATTTTATAGGTAGGAGGAAAGCAGATGGCACAAAAAACAAAAAATTTTAATGGGAAAATCAGGCAACGGCATGTTAATGTCAAGCACCTGTCAGCAGCCAGTTACACACGTGCCTGGAGTGACAGGAAGCAGGGCTGGAGGACCATGCAGGCTGGCTACCACTGCCTCATCTCCTTCCTCACCTCTTCCAGAAGAAAATGGAACACAATTCATTATGCAGCCTGCTAGGAAGCCTTATAATAAGAAGATCTTGAGAACATTTGTTCAAGAACTCTTGTAGACCATGGGTTTCAGCCCAGGAAGTTCTGGCTTTGTCCTTTGCTAGGACTGGGACCATGGGCATATTACCTGGCTTCCCCAGAGTCTGCTATCTTACCATTTTGGATAATTTCTATTGCTAAGATTGCAAGTGTACTAATCTTTTCTCCTGCAGTTTGCCTGTGCCACCTTGATGTAGCCGTACTTAGCTGTAAGGGATGCTGGGAAACATAGTCTGTTTGTTTTCTTCCCAGGTATCCCAAGTACCCAGCAAAAAATTGGGTTTTTCTTGCTAAGGAAGAAAGAATGGCTGTTACGGGACACCAGCTGTTTCTGCTACTCTGCTTTTGATAAGCCATGTGGGGGGTAGTCTGCTTTTGCCAGTAATGGAGTGAATTCCAGTGGAGAAATGTGAAAGTTGGTCTCTACTCAACACTTTGAAACCTACAGATGATGGTGTCTCTATCATGATTCGCCCTGTTTGGGTTGAACAGGAGCCATCCTCTTTACCTCTAAGCAACAAGGTGTCAGTTGCTTTGTTCTATGCTTACTTCCCTGTGGATCCTGGGTGCACTTGTAGTATCAAGCACTGCATTTACCAAGGGCATGTGTCCTATCCTCAGCTGTTGATCAATGCCAAGATAATTCAATTAAACTGAAATTCAGACATAGGTCCAAATCTTAGCTCAGTGCTGAGTTGGGGAAGGCGTGAACTCAGCCCCTTCCCCAGTCTGTGAAATGTGCCGCAGCTACCTGGTTGACTTGACAGTGGCCGCAGGCTTATGAGCTCCAGTTTTGGACTGCTCTTTTTGTGTCACTTAGCCCCTCGTTGGGAGAGAAGGATAAATTTATTTTCTTGGTTTCTCATGATTTGTTTTTACTCTTTCCACCTTTTTGGGACAATTTCTGCCTGGAGAGTTCTTTGCATGACAGTTGGTACACAATTAAATATGAATTATGGAAGGCTTTTATTTGTAATGGTAAAAAACACTGGTTAAATGTATTACAGAGAATCGGTTTTATTGAAAGTCTCTAGAGTTTGTATTCCATATTTTCTTTATAATACTTCATTGGAATTTTAAGGTAAAAATGTATGTGTATGTTCTTTATAACAAGACCAGCAACACACAGATATATGAAGAAGGTAACAATCCCCTCCCCTAGCGCTAACCAGAGGCAGTTGGTGTATACAAACTTACACAAATCTATACTCTACATACACTTGTTCAACCTATTTTTTTTTTTTTTCCAAAAAATGGGATTGCAGACTATGTTGGGGATTAGCAAACCATACAATTGTAAACCATACGTATACCACCTTTTTCTGTTAAGATAAAGTTTTATTGGATCGTAGCTGTGTCCATTCACCAAGTACTATGCACCTCTGCTTGTGAGCTCCTACGGAAGAGTTGGATAATCCCAATAGAGACCTGCAGCTGCCCAAGCATTTACCATCTGGCCATTTAATGAAAAAGTTTGCAGGCCTCTGATGTATGTTGCCTTTTCCAGGGAACAGTATATCACTTAACACTCCTGAATTGTCTTCCTGATCAACAGACATAGACCTACATCATTTTAAATTTTTAATTAGAGTCCATCTTGTGGCTATGTTGTAATTTTATAGATCATTCCTTATGAATGACACTTAACGATGTTTCCAGATTTTTGCCACAACACGCAGTATTGCAGTAAACCCTGTATGTAGGCACATGTCCTTATATCCTGGGGGCTTAATTTTGTTTAGAAAAAATGGACAGAAGTGCGATTGCTAAGTGAAAGGGCAGGTGCAGGGTCCTTCCTTCACCTTTTGGTTTGAAATTAACATATTACCAGATGTCACCTCTGATTTCACGCCTTTTAAAAAAAATCAACATCTCTTATAAAAGTCCCTCCCCTCCTCACTCAGCCTCCTCTGAACTAGTGCCAAGCTTACCATTCTTCACAAGTATCAGAGATTACTACAGCGTGCCTCACAGAAAATGCTGAGTGGGATGGAGGAGGAGAGGAAAAAAAACTCTCCATCATATGATTCATATATGGGCAGGAACTACAAACAATTCAGGGCGCTAAAACTACTTTGCTTCTCTGCCAATTAAGACAGGGTGAGCATCACGGCAGACTGTAATAAACGCATGCTTAATGTGTACCGCACATATTTATTCATTTTTAGAAAGTTTGCAATGCTTCCCCCCCATAAAATCTGACCATCCTACTCAGTTTCTATTCTTATCCCTTGCTCATTTGCGTAATTTTAACACTGCAGAATATAGCTACCCTAAGAATATTTTTTTATAATTATACCCATCACAGGAACTGTCAGTATCTAATGAAGGATAATTTCAGCTATTATAAGAAGCTTAAAAGATCATTTTCATGAATAATTCGTAATATGAATCATTAAACTCAAACAATGTCAAAAAATTCAAAAAAAAAAAAAAATAGAAAGAAAAATATTTTAGGTGCCTAAAAGGAACCATCCCTTTAAGGGCAGAATCCAGTTTCTGACACAAACAGAAACAACACAACACGTGGGGCCTATTAGCAAGTGAGGAGAGGAAACATGGAAATCAGCTCAAGTCACTTGACTCTTTCAGTTTTTCCACAGGTCTTCCAAGACAGAGGATAAGATCTCAGCCTCTGATCAGGTCACACAGATTCCTTCTGTTTGACCTCTTCAACTCATCTTGTACCTGGCTGCTCCCGCCGCCCTGATCACATGCCATCCCCCCCAGCTTCCCAGGGCTTCTACACCCGTAGACGCATTGCTCTGCCTGCCTCCTTCCAGGAAGGGATCTTCCTCGTACTTTCTCCTCCATGGGAGAGGGGTTGCTTATTGCAGGGAGCCAGCACTGACCGTATGATCTCATGTCAACTCACCTGCAGTGTCGAAGGCAGGAACTCTTCCATCTCCTTATCTATGAACTGGACCATTTTACGTTGGGTAGAAAGAGTGATTAAAAAACAAAAAATTAAAGGCTAAAATCTAAGTAGTGCTAACTCTTTGCCAGGAATTGTTTTAAGAACTGTACATTTACATATTAGTCACATCAGTCCTATATAGACAGGTGCTTTTGGGGATTTTCATTATGCAAATGAGTAAACACAAACTGGGAGCTTACATCACTCATCCAAGGTCACACAGAAGATTAGGAAAGAGAAACAACCCTGATGGATTCACACTGACTGGTGATGGGGGTGCAGTGGGAGCATGAACTGGGAGAAAGAATTGATCTGCCCACTTGAGTGGTTCAAGTCAGCCTGCAATACTTCATGCAAACACGTCCTGTAAGCCTCTCTTTTCTATGTTGCCCTTATTTATTTATTTTTTTTTTTGAGACAGTCTTACTATGTTGCCTTTGGTAGAGTGCCATGGTATCACAGCTCATAGCAATCTCAAACTTTTGGGCTTAGCAATTCTCTTGCCTCAAGGCTCCCAAGTACCTGGGACTACAGGTGCCTGCCATAGTGCTTGGCTGTTTTTTGTTGTAGTTGTCATTGTTGTTTTGCAGGCCCTGGCTGGTGTATGTGGCTGGCACCCTAGCTGCTGGGCTCTGGGTGCCAAGCATTTGTTGCCTCTTTTGCCTTCATCCTGTTTCCTATCTGGGCTCTGGGCACCCCCCACCCCATGCTGTCTCTTTGCGTGCCACGTGCGGTATGTTCTGCTGCTCTTCCTGTGGCCTGTTATCATAGCTAGGGGGTAATTTGGTGTCTTCCTGGCTTGTGTTCGAGCAGAACCACCTTGGTGTTTTCTTCCAAGATGAGCACAAAGTTCACTATGCCTCCAGATTATGTGATGAAGATGTTTGCTTTCTAGTACACATGCATCTTAGAGACCAGAGGTTGACAGATATTTTCTGTAAAGACCCAGGTATTTTAGACTCTTTAGCTGGCTTCTGTCTCCTCCTTTTCTCCATCTTTCTCCCAATCTGTCCCCCCAAATTTCCCTCCATCTTTCCCCCCATGTTTTCCCGCTCTTCCTCCACTAAGATGTGAAAACTGTACAAAATAGGCGGCAGGCTGGACCTCGCCCGTCTGAAGAGTGCACGCCCGCCACCTGTTGCTGGTGTGCTGCTTCTTGAAGAAATTAGCTGTCCTTGTTCTTGTGGGTCTGAGTTTTGATGCAGATTATTCTTCCCTTCATTGTGTTGTCTGCTTAACCTGGAAGTATTGTGGACCACTTTTATGTTTTCTTCTATTCTGCATTTATCTCAAACCACTCGTGCTGTCCTTGGTTTGCTCTGGCCACACTGGTTCTCTGGAAACTTCTGAAAGCTAGTGGGGTTAAGGGTAATGGGTATTTACTTCTTCATACTTTCCCCGTACAGTTTCCACAGTGGATCACATTTATCAGGAAAAAGGACCACTTGATACAAGGTAGCGCCAGCATGTGTGTTGGCCTCAGAGGGCCGTCTCGTGGGGCAGCTTCTCCCTGGACTACCCGCATTGGCAGAAAGAGCAGCAGGCCCACTGCTTTGTACCTGGGGGCTTTGTGGTTTGAAGAGCACTGTCTGCTCACAGATCCTTTGCCAGCCTTTTGAGGTCACTAGGGTGGTGGTATTCTCGCTTTATAAGTTAAAAACAACAACAACTGATGGGCATTTGTAGTCCAGCTACTCGGGAGGCTGAGGCACGAGAATCGGCTAAGTCCAGGAGCTGGAGGTTGCTGTGAGCTGTGATGCCATGGCACTCTACCGAGGGCAACAAAGTGAGCCTCTGTCTCTGGGGAAAAAAACAAACAACAAAAAAAAACTACTAAGGCTTACCACAGGGTTCTTCAGCTAGCAAGTAGCAGAGCTGGAAATGGAGTTTAGGTCAGATTTGGGACGCTGGCTGTAATCTGAAGTGCTTCTGTTCAGTGTGAGTTGTGGTTAAGAGTGGGGTTTCTGGAGTCAGACCAGGAACCCTGGCCCTATCACTCAGCAGCTGTGTGATACTGGGTAAATTACTAACCCTCTCTTGTCCTCAATTTTCTTTTTTCTTTTTCTTTTTTGGTCACTCTGGATAGAGTGCCAGGGCATCATCATAGCTCAAGGCAACCTTAAGCTCTTGGACTCAAGTGATCCTCTTGCCTCAGCCTCCTGAGTAGCTGGGACTACAGGCACCTACCATGACTCCTGGCTAGTTTTTCTATTTTTAGTAGAGACAGGGTCTTGTTCTTGCTCTGAGCTCAGGCAATCTACATACCTCGGCCCCTCAGAGTGCTAGGATTATAGGAGTGAGCCATGGTGCCTGGCGTGGTCCTCAACTTTCTTTTCTTTTCTTTCTTTCTTTCTTTTTTTTTTTTTTTTGAGACAAAGTCTCACAATGTCATCCTCGGTAGAGTGCCGTGGCAACACAGCTCCCAGCAACCTTAAACTTTTGGGCTCAAGAGATCCTCTCACCTCAGCCTCCTAAGTAACAGGGACTACAGGCACCCACCACAGTGCCTGGCTATTTTTAAATTTTTTTAGAGACAGGTGTCACCCTTGCTCAGGCTGGTCTTGAACACCTAAGCTCAGGCAGTCCACTCACCTCAGCCTCCCAGAGTGCTAGGATTACAGGCATGAACCACCATGCCCAGCAAGTCCTCAACTTTAACTGTAAAATTGAGATAGTAATAGTACTGCCCTTATGGAGTTGTTATGACTGTAAAGTGAAACTGACAAGATAATGCTAATGAACATGAACTATTATTGCTATTTTTATTTTCTTTTTACTTGTAGTAAAACATATAACATAAAGTTTGTCACCTTGTTTTTAAGTGTGTGCTTGGTTAGTGTTAAGTACACTCATGTTTATACAGTCCTTTACCACTGTCCATCTCCAGAAGGCTTTTCATCTTGAACACCCTAAGACTCCATATCATTTAAACAATACCACCCCCTCCTCTTTTCTCCCAGCCCCTTGATGCTTCTTTTTCTTAAAAATCGGGTATTTTGGGAGCATTGCTTAGGTCCATTTGTTCAAGACCAGCCTGGGCAACACAGTGAAATTAAAAAAAAAAAAAAAAAAATCATCAAAATACCAGCTGGATGTGATGGTGTGTGCGTGTAATTACTTGGGAGGCTGAGGCAGAAGGATCATTTGAGGTTGCAGTGACACCACTGCACTCCAGCCTGGGCAACAAAGCAAGGTGCTATCTCAAAAAAAAAAAAAAAAAAAAAAAAAAAGGAACAGAAAAGAAAGAAAAACCTCAGGTGGCAGTGCAGTGTGCTGTACAGACTGAAATCTGCCCTGTCCTGCTGCCTCGCCCTGGGGGTGGGCCAGCACTCCTGGGTGTGATGATGTGATAAGACGTTTAGACTTTGAGGGGGCCTCTTCCTCACCTGTCAGCAGGGTGGCTGCCATTTGTTGAGTGCTTATTCTTTGCCAGGCTTTTGGCTGAGTGCTTCGTGGTCAGGGTCTCATGGCAGCTTACTGTGGTGTTTTTTGGTATGTTCCCATGGTTTCCCTATAGTACATATGAAGAAACTGAGTCTCAGGCAGCTCTTTGAAGGCCATGTGTATAACAGAGGAAAGGGCTGAGCTGGGAGCCAGCTCTGCTCTCTCCAGAGCTGGCGCTTTGTTGTCTGGCCCCCAGCCGGCGCTTTGTGAGCCTTCCTCCCCTGCCCAGCTGGTACTGGACCGCTGTGGGGAGATGCTTCCCCCTCTCATTCCTTTCTCAGCATGTATAATACAAACCTACTTCAGTAGTTGCTTGTTGGGGCACTTGGCATCAGACTTCAAGAATTGAACAGATAAATAATAATGTAAAAAGAAAAAAAAGAATTGGATAGATATGGCAAATTATGTTTCTCCTTGTCCCTCCCTTCTTCCTCTTCTGTCTTTTCTACTCTTTCGTCCCTCTGTCCCTCTTCTTTTTTTTCTTCTGCTCTCTTTGTGTCACTGCTGTCTCTCACACACCTTTACAGAGGGCGGAGCGCTGGGATGCAGACAGGAGAGGAAGCCACTGCCGTGGGGTGTGCAGTCTGGTAGGGAGCTGCCCTCATATTGCAGGCTGTGTCCCCCATGGTGCTGACACAGAGCCCCTGACCTCTGGTGGGGATAGGCAGGTGTCAAGGAGGAGTTCTTAGAGTGACATCTGATCAGTGGGTCGAAGGGATGTGTAGGAATTCTCCAGGGCAAGGCAAGTAGGCAAGAAGGCCAGAGCTTTCAGAAGGACTCTAAAGAGACCAAGTCTGCAAAAGCAGGAAGGATTGTTGAAATTACCAATCTTTCTCTAAGCAAAACATACATATTTTTTTGTTTTGATAGCAAGCAGGTATAAAACCAGATAACCTACCAAGACAAGCTTGATGGAGTCCCAACTCTGTATCCTTCTGTTTTCTTCCACAGTACCTCAAGCAGGAATCCAAGGTAGATGTGACAGTGTTCTAGGAGTAGGGCCAGTTCACATTGACTAGGGTTCAGGTCAGTGGCTGTATGGAAGGCCAGTTCAGAATCAAGCCTGGCTCCCCTTGCCCCCACCTGCAAAAGTGTTCTGGATGTTACTCTGTATTGTAGCAAGGGCACGCTATGCAGACACCATTTCAAACTGGCCTGTAGATTTTGACTGCCTCTTACTTCTATAAAAAATTTTTCTAGGCCAGGCATGTTGGCTTACACCTGCACTTCCAGCACTTTAGGAAGATTGCTTAAAGTCAGGGATTCAGACCAGCCTGGGCTCCATGTAGGGAACCAATCTCTGCAAAAGCATTAGCCAGGCATGGTGCCACATTCCTTAAGTTCCAGTTCCTGGAGGGGCTGAGGCAGGAAGATCACTTGAGCCTGGTTCAAGACTACAGTGAGCTGTGTTCACACCATGCACTCCAGCCTGGGAGACACAGTGAGATCCCATCTTTTAAAAACAGAAAATAGAAAAACAGTTTAAATAACCATTCTTCTTTTTCTTTTCCTTTTTTTTTTCTTGAGACAGAGTCTCACTTGGTCACCCTTAGTAGAGTGCCATGGAGTCATAGCTCACAGCAACCTCAAACTCTTGGGCTCAAGTGATTTTCTTGCCTGAGCCTCCCAAGTAGCTGGGACTACAGGTGCCTGCCACAATGCCTGGCTATTTTTTATTTATTTTTTAGAGACAGGGTCTCGCTCTTGCTGAGGCTGGTAATTGAACTTGTGAGCTCAGGCAGTTCACCTGCCTTGGCCTCCCAAGTGCTGGGATTACAGATGTGAGCCACCATACCTGGTATAATATTCATTATTCTAACTAGCATTGCCTTTGACCACAGATAAAGATGGCTGAAGTCTTAATATACCTACCTTTTTTTTTTTTTTTTTTTAAAGAGTCAATTTACTTCATTGAATTTTCTATTACACTTACATTTAAAAAAAAAAGATGGAGACTTTATCTCTTTTATGTTTACATGGATGGAGCTGGAACATATTTTTCTTAGTAAAGTATCTCAAGAATGGAAGAAAAAGTATTCAATGTACTCAACCCTACTATGAAACTAATTTATGGCTTTCATAGGAAAGCTATAACCCAGTTATAAGAATACAGGAAAGGGGGAGAGGGAGGAGAGGGAGTGAAGGGAGGGGGGAGGATGGGTACAGGGAGGGTATTTGGTGGGATTACACCTGTGGTGCATCTTACAAGGGTACATGTGAAACTTAGTACATGTATTAGGTTGTTTCAAATGTTTTGTCCGTTCTAATGTCATGTGTTTTTGTAGCTCCATATATCAATAAATATTTATTCTACTGTGTTGTGGTATATACTGATTGATGGAGAATTTTGTACTCTGTACATTGATGCTGTTCATTTTTTTCTACTTTTAATTTTTTTTATTCTTTTCAGCCTATTACTATATGATGTCATTAAGCGATTCTCAGCCAATTTTTCTCTACGAATTCAAATTGAACCAAAGCGCTGCCAAAACAGCCCAAAAAATTAACCAGGCATTTGGCAATGATAGTGTTAATGAACGCACTGTTCAACGTTGGTTTGCAAAATTTCATTCTGGAAATTTTAGCCTTGAAGATGAGCCCCGAAGTGGTCGATCTAGAGTAATTCAGGACGAGGATTTGAGGACCGTGGTGGAGACTGACCCATCACCAACGGTGCGTGGGATGGCAGAAGAACTGGGTGTCAGCTCCCATGTGGTTTTGATGGTTTAAAATGTATTGGAAAGGTCAAAAAGCTTGAAAAGTGGGTGCCCCACGATTTAAACGATTGGCAAAAATTGTCACGTTTCGAGGTTTGTTCTTCATTGCTTTTGCGCAACCAAAACGATCCTTTTTTGGATCGGATCATCACGTGTGACGAAAAGTGAATTCTCTACGACCATAGGACACGTTCAGGACAGTGGTTGGACACCGATGAGCCACCCAGGCACTTCCCAAAGGTGAAACCCCACCAAAAAAAGATCATGGTTACTGTATGGTGGTCAGCGGCTGGTGTGAGTCACTATAACTGTCTGCAACCAGGACAAACCATCACAGCAGAGTCCTAGTGTGAGGAAATCGATGAAATGTACCGAAAATTGCGTCAGCAGCAGCCCGCACTGGGCAACAGAAGCGGTCCGATC
>CAUYPK010042346.1:0-21594 GCA_963574355.1 Loris lydekkerianus | reverse complement strand
GCTTTTCAATATTTATTGCTAAAGAAAAACTATAAACTAGCAACAACAACTTTAAAACTTTAAATAAAGTGCAGAAAACCGTAGCTTAACAGGTAATCAAGCTAAATCACAATCACCGAATCAAATAACCTGTATGACCCGAGTATATACGGTAGCTACCTTACAGTTTTGTGGCATATTGAATAATTCATTCATTTCATAATTCATTCATTGAGCAAATTCATTCATTTGCTCAACACAATCATTCATTTGCTCAATGCATATTCAGGATATAGTTGAATGGTGTGTGTGTGTATATATATTCGCCCTTGCCAAGTCACTTAATCTGTTTCAGATCCTCATTTGTAAATGGAGATAAATAATTACCCTTGTCTCCTTATAACGATAATATACACACACACACACACATATATATATATATTCCACAGGACCCCACAGTAAAGAGAACAGATAAAATCCCTGCCTTCATGGACCTTATGTTTTAGTGAAAAGAGACAGAAAATAAACAAATATATAAGTACGTAGACTGTAACTAAAGAACTTAACAGAATTTCTGACACATAGTAAGCATGTAATAAATAGCATTATTTCTAAATTTTTTTTTTTTTTTTTGAGACCGAGTCTTACTTTGTCACCCTCGGTGGAGTGCTGTGCTGTCATAGCTCACAGTAACCTCAGATTCTTGGGCTCAAGTGATTCTCTTGCCTTAGCCTCCCAAGTAGCTGGGGCTACAGGTGCCTGCCACAACACCTGGCTAATTTTTTTTTAGAGATGGGGTCTCAGTCTAGCTCAGGCTGGTCTCGAACTTGTGTGCTCAGGCTATCCACCTGCCTCGGCCTCCTAGAGTGCTGGGATGACAGGCGTGAGCCACCACCCCCAGCCAATAGCATTATCCTTATGTCATCACTATGAGACACTGTTCATCCCAATGGGAGGCCTGAGGCTGTAGAAATAACTTGTCCAAGATGCTGCAGCCAGATCGGCATTCAGTTGGGATCAGGATGAAAAGCAAGAAGAGGATACATGGCTCAAGTGTCCCTGCTTCTCAAATCGGCTGCAGCCATGACCAAAATTATAGAGCAGAAACTTCCCAGAGAACTGTTCGCAAATGGTTGGATCATCATAGAGCATGTGGGTTCAACCCGTGCACATGTGTAAGGGGGTTAAGGAACACCTCCCCCCAAGGGACCAGACATCCCACTCCACTTGAGGCTGAGGGGTTTCCCAGGGTGTGGGACTTCTAGCACTAAAACCAGGACAGTCCAGGGCAAACTGGAACAAGTTGGTCACTGCTGTGAAGACCATTTTGAAGACACACATCTGGAAAGCTTCTAAAAGCAGAACCAGGTAGAGAACAGGTATAAACTGAACACAGGGAGAAGAACCAGGCAGAGAAAGCGAGTGAGGAAGCCTCCCTCCTAAGCCAAAGCTGCCCGTGCCCAGTCACCTTGTTTCACCAGTGTCTCTGTGATTGGCTTTGCAGCAGGTGAGCAATGAATAGTGACCACCAGCTTGAGCGCTGTGGAACCACATGAATGAATGCGGATAGTTAGTCCATAACTGTTTGAATAAGTGTACCCCCTGGCCTGCTTGTTATTGGTGGCAACAATTCATCCTGGAGACCAGGCTCAATGTAACAGGCACCACAAAATCAGAAAGAGAGATGAACTTGGCATTGGATGTCCCAGCTCCACCTTCCATAGGTTGCATGCCCTTGCCAAGTCACTTAATCTCTGTTTCAGATCCTCATTTGTAAATGGAGATAAATGATTACCCTTGTCTCCTTATAAGGATAATGGATTAACATGAAAATCAAATTAAATATCCGACGTGCTTTTACTTTGAAGTTTTGAATCTATGGTCCTAGAGTTTGCCTAACTTGGTCCACCTCTGCTCAGATCCTACTGTGTGCTTGGCTGTGCAGAAGCTTTTTAGTTTGATCAAGTCCCAGTAGTGTATTTTTGAAGCTGCTTCAATTGCCCAGGGGGTCCTTCTCATAAAATACTCGCCCAGACCGATTTCTTCAAGGGCTTTCTCTGCACTCTCCTCTAGTATTTTTATAGTTTCATGTCTTAGGTTTAAATCTTTAATCCAGCGAGAGTCTATCTTTATTGCAGCCCTATTCATAATCGCTAAGTCATGGAAAAAGCCCAAGTGCCCATCAATCCACAAATGGATTAATAAATTGTGGTATATGTACACCATGGAATATTATGCAGCCTTAAAGAAAGATGGAGACTTTACCTCTTTTATGTTTACATGTATAGAACTGGAACATATTCTTCTTAGTAAAGTATCTCAAGAATGGAAGAAAAAGTATCCAATGTACTCAGCCCTACTTTGAAACTAATTTATGGCTTTCATATGAAAACTATAACCCAGTTATAACCTAAGAACATGGGGAAAGGGACAGGGAGAAGGGGTGGGAGGGATGGGTGGAGTGAGGGTGGTTGCTGGGATTACACCTGCGGTGCATCTTAGATGGATACATATGAAACTTAGTAAATGTAGAATAAATCTCTTAACACAATAACTAAGAAAATGCCAGGAAGGCTACATTAACTAGTGTGATGAAAATGTGTCAAATGGTCTATAAAATCAGTGTATGGTGCCCCATGATCGCATTAATGTACACAGTTATAATAAAAAAAAAAAAAAGAAAAGAAAAGAAAAGAAATGAGAAGTCAGTGGTAGTATTGTAAACTTTAAATCTATTCTACCTATTTTTCTCATTTTATCTATCACTTTTTTTAATAGGGAGATAAACTTTTGAAATATAATATAAATACTCTTTGTTTTGAGGATTTACAGAAATGTGTTCCTCTTCACCTTTTAATACCAACTGTCTATCCACTGCAAGAATTCCTTATTTTTTTGCTTACTTCTCATTCTCCCTGTGGAAACATTTCTTAGTAAAGACTCTTATACCAGGTATTAAATAACAAGACCAGTTACCATCAGAGCTAGGAGGGACCTGAAATTTCCTTAGAGGAACCACACTCCTGATATTTAAAGCTTTTCTACAATATCCCTGACAGTCTCTCACCACCTATTTGTACATGCTAGTGGTGGAGAACTCACCAGCTGTGCCCAGCATGTTGAATGAGACTGCCCATGAAATGTAATCAAAACACAACTTCATATTTTACTTCCCATTGCCATGTATTTGGTGGGGCAAGATATCTATAGCCTCCACGTAGAAACTCTAGCAGAATGCATAGTGTTTCTGGTCAATTGTAGGCAATGCACAATGCTACAGTCTTTTTAAGTCACTAAAGAACCTTCTAAATTCTATAATTAAGTATATAATTCAATATATAAATCAACATTTCAATCTTTACACAAAGGCAAGAATCTCTGCCCATTCTATATTACACCAACAAAGCCTTTTCGTGGGGTAAGCTGCTTCTTTTTTCCTGGTCCACCTTGCTAACCTTGGTTTCAGAGCCTTCTGGAGTTGGTATAGAGCAGCAGTACTCAATCTGTGGGTTGGGACCTACAGGAACTGTATTAAAGGGCCACAGCATTAGGAAGGTTGAGAACCATTGAGGTAAATGAAGCAGAAAATTCCTACTTTCTGGACTTACAGAATAGCTACTGAGATCAAACTATAGAGCTCTTCATTTGCAAAGACTCTTTCTAAGGCCTTCTAGCTTGTCATGCTTTATTCTTTTTCTTCAAGAGAGCCTCTCAAATCTTACGAGCTTAAAATCTCACAAAGCCTAGGTCTATGCACATATCACAAATGTTGCTTTAAGCTGGCTTCAAAGTCCATGGTTCCAGCTAATAACTAAAATTGGCAGTTCCCAAGTGGACAGGGTTGGTGGGTTCTTCAGAGGCCCTCCTGCTGGGGACCTCTGAGATGACTCCCAAATATCGGCAGTCCCACAGGGAGGTGACTTACTTTATTTTCTAGCAGAATCCCTCTTCAGCAGAAACATACTACCAATTCATCATATATTCTCAGGACTTCATGAACCCTTTACTTATCATTGGAGAAAGGACAGTTTCACCCAACACTAGGAATCTCTTTCTTTTTGCCCACTAAAACCAAGAGCCACAGCCTCTAGCTGTGTGTGTCACATACCAGCCAAAGGCTCCTCTGTAATTTTAGAGTGGTCTCTTTGAAGCCCACTCCTTCTAGTCTGGATATAAAGGAGAGAACACCCTCACCACAGAGAGATGGTTGAAGTTCCCTCTGAGACAGTCTCTTCAGAAATTCTCCTCCTTTAATCTGTAGACCCCTTATGTTCTCCTTCTGGGGCCATTTTCTCTGGAAATCTGTGATGCTGCCTCACATTTCAGTTTTCAGTGTTGTGTTGTGGTGCCATACGTAACCATTCCAGTTTAATATCTTCTCACGGATCCAAGGAAGTCCTCTCTACTTTGGGGAAGTGCTGATTATCTAAATTACTTCTTTTCCAATTTCAAAAACTCATCTAGCCATGAATAGTTACCTCCAGGGCCACACAAAGGTAAATTCCTCTTCTATCTGCTACCCCTTTCTGCTGGGCTGAATAATGCCCCACCAAAAAGGAAAATCTACATTCTAATTTCCAAAACCTACGAATGCTGCCTTTTATGGCAAAATTTGCAGATTTAATTAGGATTCTTGAGGTTATTTATCTTGGATTCTCCAAATGGGCCCTAAATATAGTCACATTGTCCTTACTTAAAGGGAGATTTGACTACAGACCGGATAAAGGTGATTTGATGATGAAAGCAGAGATAGGACTGATGTACTTTGATGATGGTGGAGGAAGTCACAGGCCAATGAATACTGGTGACCACTAGAAGTTGGAAAAGGAAAGTTAATGGATCCTCACTTCAGAGCCTTTAGAAGGGACCTACCTTGCTGATACTTGACCTTAGTCCACTGAACCTGATCTCAGACTTATGATCTCCAGAATTCTTTTTTTTTTTTTTTCCTTGAGACAGGGCCTCACTCTGTGTCCTGGTTTGAGTACTGTAGTGTCATAGCTCACAGCAACCTCAAACTCTTGGGCTGGAGCAATCCTCTTGCTTCAGCCTCCCAAGTAACTGGGACTATAGATATATGCCATGAAGCCCAGCTAGTTTTTCTATTTTTAATAGAATGGGGTCTCACTATTGCTCAAGCTGGTCTTAAACTCCTGAGGTCAAGCAATCCATCCACCTCAGGATTACAGGTGTCAGCCACTGTGCCCAGCCCAACCTCCAGAATTTTAAGAGAACAAATTTATATTGTTTTAAGCCACCAAGTTTGTGGTAATTTTCCATAATTGCAGAGGATGATACCACGTCCTTCACACAGTTGAAGAACATTATAGCTTCTTGAGACTTTGTGAAAACTCATGTCTTCTGGAAGGACTGGGACTCCCAGTAACAATATTCAAGCAAAAAGTGAGGCTTTTTCTATCACCCCCGCATCACTCAACTTAAATAAGCATCCCTATTCTAAAATAGTTGCTGACAGGATTTGTTTTGCTTTTGTTTTGTTTTCTTGGCATGAGTTTTCCCAACTAAGCCTACCAATTAGTTTTATTAAGTCAAATTTCTACCCTGCCTAGTAGTTGAGTCTTTCTCTAGCTCTGAGAAAATAAAAATGAATAGGAAAAAAAGTAGTGTATGTGCCAGTACATGGCTCCACTGCTATAGACTGTTGCAAAGTTCTGTCTAAATGTAACTGAACTTCTTTTGTTCTAAGAAATTCCACAGGATGCATTACTGCCTTCTGCTGAATGGCTTTAAATAATCTCTGTCCAACAACACTATTTTTGGTAACCAGGACAATAGATTATTACAGGCAAAAGAAAAAATTCAGGGCAGTGCTCCAAAAATAGGACATCTCATTCTGAAATGAATTATGTCTTACTTGGTCCCAAGGTATCTTGCAGGGCCAAAAAAATTCTCCCGGGGAGCAATGCAAAGACCTTGATGGCATTTTGGGACAGCAAGTTTGAGTTGATCCTATTTTGTTCATTCCTTAAGTTTGGTCAATTTCCTATGCCAGTTTACACAACTCTACATCTTACCAAGTTCCCCCATACCTGAGTACTCAGGGAATTTCAAGTTAGCACTTATAAGGTGACTCTTATTCTCTTAGCCCAGAATGCAAGAAAATCTCAAGCAACAGCACCTATGTTTTTTGCCTTGCTACAGGGATTATATTCTTGTGTGCTTTAATAGATGTGTGAATTTGTGTACATTTGATGCCATTTGCAGACAGAGATACAGCAAGGGTATAACTCCCAAGTAACCAGTGTTATATTACATGCTTTTTTTTGGGGGGGGGGGGTATGAAGTTGCATTACTCTCACTCTTTACTTTCTTTCAACTCAGTTGAAGTCAATGTACATTTATGGAGTCTGTACAGTGTCCTGACAGATGACATGCTGGACAGTGGTTATAAAAGGAGCAGCATGTGTATGCCTTCTTAAGGAGCCCACAGGCAGGAAAGGGACACAGACATGAGAAAGACAATTATTCAAAAAGATGTGAATTTAACATAAGTGCGAGTGAAAGAAGACACATCTGGGGGAGCAATTCTTTCTGTTTGGGAGCATATTTTGCCTTGGTTGTACCTGTTAGGTGTGAAGATACAAGTCCCCTTCCTCCCACTTGCTTGCTTTCCATTGAGTTATACTGCCATATGTACACATGGTTGTTGATCAATTAGTTCTAGTTTAATAGTTTCCATTGTATTTGGGACACATCAGGAGGTACATCTTGGCTGGGTTGTCAAGGAGCTTTCCCATCACTTAAACTGAAATCCACATGGTCATTAAGTGAAGACTTTTTTATTAATAAATTATATGAAAGTTTATACTACTAAGTTTTTATGTCTGTAAGTTCTAAATAGTTTTCAGTCTCGATTTTATGCAGGTTTTTTTTTTTTTTTTTTTTTTTTTTTTGGTCTGGGGCTCGGTTTGAACCTGCCACCTCCAGTATATGGGGCCAGCGCCCTGCTCCTTTGAGTCACAGGCACCACCCATTCTCAATTTTAAAGAATTCAACTAAGTTGAGAAAATTTATTCTCTAATACCAGTAATGGCAATAGCCAGAGATAAATGCTGAAAACATGAATGTACCGCGATTCCATGAATGTCTGTTAAATGCCATTATCTTCCAGTCCCTGTGCTTAGCTTAAAGGCATAAGATAAATTTAATATCCTAGTAGTGCTAATGTATTGGACACATTTAATTCATTGTGCCACTAGTTCCTAAAACAGCCCTCTAAGATGGAAAAAATTTATCCATATTTTATAGATGAAGGAACTAGGGTTAACAGAGTTTAGATAACTCACCCAGCAGCATGAGTTCACAAGTGCCAGGATCAGAGTTCTTGTCTGTTGAAGGCTAATCTTCATTTTCTTCACATTACATTATTTTGCCTCTCAGAGTCTCAAACTTTAGTGCCTTACAGTTTAGCAAGATACATATGTTGTTTACATCTATGTAAACCAATAGTCTTTTGGGGAAGGAAAGAAAATTGAAATATAGAAAGGAAGAATAATAATTTACACTCTTCCAAATGCCAAATGAATGTAATATCCTCACACACACAGCCAGCAATAGAAGCTACATTGAAGATGGAAACATCAGAAGAGTCCTCTTGCCTTATTTGGAAAGGAAGTCCAGGGTTGAAAGACATAGAGATGATTTGGAAGGTATTCAATGCAGAGAAATGGGAACTTGTGAAGGAATAGAAGTCTAGAGAAGAGAAGTCAAGGAATGATGAGCTGCCTGTTATGGTTAAGAGCAGAGAGTATGTCTTGATAAGCATACTTATCAGGGATGAGGATGGGGTGGAAAGGTCGACTGGGGCCAAGTCACAAAGAGGAGGCATTTGTCTAGAAGCAAGGGATCCTCTGAAGGTTCTTGAACAGAGGAAAGGTGTGAAGAATTATGCTTTAAGAAGATCCATATGGCAAGGGCATGCAGGTTGAGTCAGAAGGGAAGAGAAATGAGAAGGCTGTGACTGTGGAACTCTAATAGCTTTGCAGTGATGACCGCTCAGACTGAGAGGTAGCCATGGAACGAAAACGATAAGACAGACACCTGTGACCACTCAGTAGCTACCAGACATTATATATCTACAGTCCCTTGCCAAGTTCTAGATATTTAGGCCTTCCATTTTAAAAAGGGCAATAATAAGGGGTTGTGGAAGAGATGAGGGAAATAGAATCTCACAAAGTTAGGGACACCAGAAAAAGGAAGTGAGAACTTTCTTAAGATGATGTTTTTCAGAGCTAAGTGAGACACCAAAGCAGGTGACACTAAAGATAGTCCTTCACTGAACTAGCAGGGAAGGCTGGTGGGAATACTCAGAATCAGACAGACCCTTACAGGTATGGAGCACACAAAGGGGAACATATTTAGCCAAACAGTGATTGTTCTGTAACTTTCTAAAGGCTTTCCTTGAACCAAGACTATGAAAAACACCATTTCAAAACACTATGTTAATCTCATCCATAAATATTCTCACAAAATTCTGTCTCAACAAAGTATTATCTGCAGTGTGTTTGCTGCCTACTGCCTGATGGTAAAGAATTTTGTGGTTGGAAAAAGGCTACCTGTTCTGACATGTAACTTCCATGGAGTAATTTGCTGTCTTGTGTATTTTGTGGGGGTGTTTACCTTATTACTGGACTGTCCATTTATGAAGCATAATTAGGACCTTGTTGGCTATAAATAAGGTAGAGTTGTACTTTCTGGCAAATTCTTTAATGTGACTGATTCTCCTTGGCATGAAAACTATAGTTGCATGAGCTTCTTAAATAAAAACTGCATAATGATCTTTCCATCTGTCAAAGTTGCATAATTAAAGACATCAGCAGTGCATAGAATTAGCACTTCAGGTTTTGTTCACAGGTTTGGGCAGCATCCATCATCAGTCTGACAGATGGAATTGTTTTTTTCTTTATTTCTCCATTTTGCTCCCATTTCTGCTGCTACATAGTCCCTACTGAGGGTCGCAGTCAGGATCTGTTGGCTTGCTTCATTATTTATCACCAGATGTAAGCTTAGAGTCTGTGTGCCATTAGAAAGGGGATCAGTCTGCCCCATTATCCCCTTGACATAGGAGAAAGCTATCATAAGGGCATATGAGGATGCCTGGTATTCTCTAGATGGAAAAGAAAGGATGACTTCTTTGCTTCCTGGTGGCACTTTATGAGCACCTGCTATGCACTCAGCTGTTAGTGTTACTGTAAGAATTATAGATGAGTCATTGCTTTCACTTCCATATTCTAGCTCTAGTTCTTGCATTAAATAATAATGATGATCATAATTTCCAGCATTGCATGTCATGTCACAGACACATCCTCAAATATTTTCTCATTTCACAGATAAACTGAGACACAAAGAGCTAAAATCTTGCCCAGAGTTTTGTACTTAGTAACAGAACCAATATTTGGCTTTCTACTCGGGACAGTCTACATAAATAGAAAACTATGGCTAAGTAGTAGGAAGAGAGACTTACTTCTTTCCCATACACACAAGAATGCTCATAAGGATAAAAGACTAAAAATTAATAAATGTATTATCCATATTTAATGGAAATTTATTTATTTATTTATAAATATAAATAATATATATAAATATATAAATAATATTTATTATCCATATTTAAAATGTATTATCCATATAATAAATACATTTATTTAATGTATTTAAGTAGAAATACAGGCAATCTTCAAATCAATTGAGGATTGTGTTCTATAAATGGATTCATAAATTAGCTGGTTAGTGTTTGTTTATAAAATGATGTGATGTCTGGGAGTTGTTTTAAAATAATGAGGGGATGATGATTAAACAAGTTTGGTCACAAGATGATAATTGATGAAGTTGGATGGTAAGTACAGGGGGGATTATACTGTTCTTTCCAAACTTGTATATTTGCATAAAAAGTATTGCATAAAAAGTAAGTTTTTAAAAACTGATGAAAACATAGCAGCCTGACAATGTGTAAGTGTACTGACACATGTATGGAAATGCATACATGGAGCATTCCACATAAAATTCCCAAGAACCTTTGTGGCATTGGCAAACACTATTCTTACACAATCTGTCTCAAATTGTGAGAATTGACTCACATAACTATCCACGTTGTAAGAAATGGTTTGAATTAACATCTTCTAAGTTCATTTTTATCTCTGAGTACATGAATAATGCTATCTTCTAGTTGCCTATATTAGTCTGAGTTCTCCAGAACTAGAACCAATATGAGGGATGTGTGTGTAGGGGATGACTGATTTATTACAAGGATCATAAGGAATTGGCTCATGCCTTAGGGAGGCTAAGAAGTCCCAGGATTTACAATTGGCAATCTGGAATAGAGACCAAGAGGAAATGATGATATAGTTCCAGTTCCCACTTGAGGACAAAAGCCTGAGACCCAGGCAAGCCAGTGGTGTAAGTTCTAGCCTGAGTCCAAATTCAAAGACTGATGTCCCAACTGAAGACAGTTGGGCAGAGTGAGTTTTCTCTTTTCCACCTTTTATTCTATTCAAGCCTTCAATGGACTAGATGGGGCCCACCATACTGGATACAGCAATCTCTTTACTCAGCCCACCAGTTCAGATGTTAATCTGATCCATAACTCACCTTGAACAAGGATTAACCAAATACCTGGGGGCACACCATGGCACTGTCAAGTTGACCTTGCAGTGCTTACTATGTCATGATATGTTCAGAGAGGTAAAAGCAACAAGAAGAACCAGGGAAATCAGTTACCTAATGAACCTCCACACCCTTAATTAATTTATGACTGCAAGGAATTGAATAAACCCACTGTGACTCACATCCACAGACATTGGGGACCAGCCTCAGCCTGTACTGAGAGTTCCCTCCCTATGGCTGGTCGCAGTGAGAGGTTGAGGGAAAAATGAAAACTCAAGACATGAAAAAAAAGTTTTTTAAAGAGCTGGATGGGGACCTGTCCTTCAAACGTGAGGACTGTGAGTCAGCCCCTCGCTCAGGGCTAGCTCTGTTTTTATTACATACATTAAAGTGGGGGAGGGGGCTGTACCCTTACTTCATGGTTCTTGCTGGACTTGCATTTTCTAACCAAACTATTTCTTTAACTATCTTAATTGCATTAAGATAGTTCTTCTTTTTAATCACTCTACATTACTTTTGATCCTAACACAAACAAAATCTAGGATAGGAACACAGTCCAGGTACAGGAAATCAAGGCTGACCCCAATTCCAGTGCACACAAACCCTAAGATGAGCAGTTAAGGCCCTGGTTAGCCTTGTGGGCAGTCAGGTGCTGTGCCATACTGAGAAATGGGGGCAGGGGGGTAGACACTTTCCCCTTTCCTCTCTGAGAGACTTTCTCTCTCCTGTAAGATCAATTTCATCACATTTGACCTTCTCTAGTTAATCTTCCCAACCCCCTGTGCTCACTCCCCTCACCCCCAGAGAGCAGTCCCACTTGCAGGAGGGAGCTTGGCCCCTCAGTGCCCAAAGACCTTGGGGCCGAGTTGGGCTCAGGGTAAAGTTCTAGCAAGACAGTCCACTTGTTTTCAAGTGCCAGACTTGGAGCTGTCACTCTTGCAACAGACTTTGAATTTCTCAGCATAGGTCTTGTAGTTTGAATGTGTACCTACTTTTACCTGATCCATTTCTCTCCTGTCTCTGTTCCCTTCGTCCATCATCTGCCATCATTTTCTTAATTGAATTTCTAACCTACGTATAATAAACAATTGAATATTGGCTTTAAGTTTATTAAATCATTATTTCTAGCAATGCAAGCACATCAAGATATGACTCTTCCCTTAAATACCCATATTTCCACACTCACACAGACCAAAGTTAAAACCCCCTGAGTGGATAGTTATCTGCTGTCCTCATAATCAGCTATATCTGAGACACTGCTATTGCAAGTAGTTAGTTTTCCTCATGTTTTCAAATACTTCCCCCTTTCTTTCCCTCCCTCCTTCCTTCTTTCTTTCTTTCCTTCCTTCCCTCCAGAAGAATTTATTGATCAAATGCTATGTACTGGGTATAGCATTAAGTGCTAGGAAAACAGCAATGAATCACAGACATTGATTCATTGAAAATCAGTTTTACAATTTCTATGTAAAAGAGGTAAAATCTGGTTGAAATGGAGGCCAGGAAACTAGAATCTTGTTTTGCATAACACTTGACACAGCACTGATTAAAATGTCAGTTGTCCATATCATAAATGTGGGGGATTTTAGAGGGGTGAACCATCACCCCACCCTCTGATGCTACCACAATCCTGCCTTTCCTCCCATTCCCCACCCTCGATCTTAAAGTCTAGTGAGATAAACAAATGCTATGAAGTAAAATACAAGAGGTTCAAAATTCAATAATGAAGCTTAATTTTGAATGAGATTTATTTCTCTCTGAGAAGGAGACATTTGAGTTGGGCCTTGAATGAGGATATATTAGTTTGCTAGGGCTGCCACAATAAAATACCATATATTAGATGGCTTAAACAACAGACATTTATTGATTTATTTATTTATTTAATCATTTAGCTATTTATTTAGACAATGTTATATCCCAGGCTAGAGTGCAATTGTGTCAGCCCAGCTAACAACAACCTCAAACTCCTAGGCTCAAGCAACCCTCCTGCTTCTGCCTCCCAAGTAGCTGGGACTACAGTCATGATCCACAATGCCTGGGAAATTTTTCTATTTTTAGTAGAGACTGGGTCTTGTTTTGCTCAGGCTGGTATTAACCTCCTGGGCTCAAGGATTCACCTGCTTTGGCCTCCTAGAGTGCTAGAATTACAGGCATGAGCCACCACACCCAGCCTAGAAATTTATTCTTTCACGGCTCTGAAGGCTGGAACTCCAAGATGGAGTGTCAGTAGGTTTGACTTCTGAGGCCATTCTCCTTGTTTTGCAGGTAGCCACCTTCTCACTGAGTCCTCACTCTATCCCTGGCCAATATGTTACCTCTGTCCTAATCTTTTCTTAAAGTGGTACCACTCATTCAGATGGGATTTAGCCCAATTCATCTGACCTAATTTTACCTCAGTGGCTCCTCCCAAGGCTCTGTCTCCAAACATAGTCACATTTTGATTATACATCAACATATGAATTTTCAAGAAACAAAATTTGGTCCATAACAGGGACCATCCAGAAAAAAGGAGGTGGAAGTGGGATAGGAAAATACATTGCAGATTGGGTTGACAGAGTATTCAGAAAAACTCCTATCTAATAACTCATATTTTCTCTGGAATGTTGTATGCAATAACAGAAAATGGCAATGATGGGTAGAAGTGAGGGCAAGTCAGAGAAGGGTGGAGAAAGTGTGAACCAGGAGTTACTGTGGATGGAAGATCAAGCTTGTTGGAAAAAGATTTCTGGGCAATGTCAAAGACTCATTTGGGAGGAATGAACAATGTAAGTTGTTCTGGGGCTGTAGATTTTCTCTGCCATCTACTTAGTTGCTCTGATAAAAGCTCAGTGAAGGCAATTGGTGGGTCCAGTTAGGGTAGGGTTTTTCAGAGAGGCCTGTTTGGAGAAGAGAGAGAGATTGTGATATTGTGCTGTGGCATGTGAGCTGGATAGGAATAGAGGTGAAGGAAAGAATGGAGTGATGGATATAAAGATAGTGGGTGAATCAGTGAGCTAGAGGTGGGAAATACATGTAGTGTCATTACATTTTCTAGGCTATTGGACATCCAGAAGTGCCTGCTTTATTCACAGACAATACTTTAACAAGCCCTAATGCCTCTCAAACAGAGAGCTGGAAATGTCTCCCTAGAAAGGTCATACCATACTTCCATACTCCTTAATCCAGAGGCTATACAATATCCCCAGTGTCTCCCCAAATATTCTCTAGATAAGAAAGGCATTTTGTTGTTTCGATGACCCCCAGGACCAGCTTCCTATTCCCACCCTCTTCTTCATCCCTATTGCTTATCAGCTAAGATGGTTCCCAAAATAGCTCGGAAGGCCTGGCTGCTGTTCTCACAGATTTGAGAAAGAGGATATTGGGTGCTGAGAAAACTTATTCATGCTAAGTAAGGCTATAGATCAAATGCTAAATGTCAAATGCTAACAGAAATTCATCAAAAGCTCTGTTTAAAAATGGTAGAATTCATTACTTTCAGAATTTCTATTGCTCATTATTTCAAGTTCCTGGCTTCTCTCTGCACGGCAAACACATGCAACATTTATTTTGTATAAGAAGGTCAAGTAATGCTTCCTGACCAAACCAAACAGACTTGATTTAATGACTATAGGGATAGGTACAGTTACAGTTGCATTAATTGGGAAAAATTTATGATCCATGGTACCATAATGTACGTGCAATGTAAATGAGGTGCTGAATGACCCAGATACCAGCCAAGTGTGTCTTCTCTAGGGTTGGATTAATTGCTCTTGACCAGTGTGGCATGGCTCACTGGTGTGCCAGGAGAGGATCTTAGGTGTGCCACAAAAACTTTTAAAGACCATTAATTAAATTATTTTCAAAAGAAACTCAAAGTATAGTAAGTATATTCTTTTTCTACTCTTTTTTTTTGTTCAACATAACTTAAGCATGCTGTGGAAGTTTAACTGTAGGTTCATGTGTGCTGTGAGATTAAAAAAAAAAGGGGGGGGTGAAAATCACTCACACTTTTCTTTGATACTATTTGATGCTGAGAACAACTAGACAGAAACTTCAAATAGGAGGGAAGAAAAAGAAAGCAGGAAAAAAACCCTCAAGGCTATGTGCCTAAAATCAGCTCATAGAATCTCACCTTCAGGGAGACATAGCAAAGAAACATCAATTTGTCACTTGCCTACTATGTATCAGGCTCTTTTACACCCACTATTTGGTTAATCTTAACAATAACATTGTAAGGCAAATGTTTGCTGATTAGAAAACTATGTTCAGAACCAAAACTAGACCTACCATTTGATGTAGCAATCCCACTGCCGAGTATTTGCCCAAAGGAAAGGAAGTCACTTTATTAAAA
This sequence comes from Loris lydekkerianus, assembly GCA_963574355.1. Taxonomy (NCBI): domain Eukaryota; kingdom Metazoa; phylum Chordata; class Mammalia; order Primates; family Lorisidae; genus Loris; species Loris lydekkerianus. The sequence continues at coordinate 6,665 of CAUYPK010042346.1, read as the reverse complement.
AGACGTAATGCACTCAAATGTTTATTGTGGCACAATTCACAATCACAAAGATGCAAAATCAACCCAAATGTCCATCAATTTATGATTGAATTAACACAATGTAGTGTACAGATATATCACATGCAGTACTACTCAGCCATAAAAAGAAATGAATAATGTCTTTTGCAGAAATTTGAATGGAACACGAGCCCATTATCCTAAGAATCTTCAGAATAGAAACCATATGTACTCTTTAATAATTTGGAACTAATTGATGGGGACCCATGAGCACGCACACACACACACACACACACACACACACACACACACACACACACATCACTGGAAATCAAGAAGGAGGAAGGAGGGAAATGGAAAGAAGGGAGGAGTAAAAACCTAACTAAGAGGTACACTGAACCATTCAGGTGATGGGCACACTTATAGCCCTGACCAAAGCATTATAAAGGCTATCCCTGGAACAGAAACGTTTCTACCCCCTTAATATTTTAATTAAAAAGTATAAAAATGAAGTTCATGGTAAAGTTAAATTTCAATTATGAAACAAAATTTAAAAACAAACAGAAAATATGATTATGAAAACCTAATATGAATAAAAGCTAGTTTAAATCATTTTAAAGGATAGACCTTAGGAAATGAAATAATGTATACTATACATAATAAATATCACCCTTTGAGTAAAAAAAGAAAAGAAAACTAAATTCGTTGAGAATAAGGAATTTTCCCAAAGTCATCTGCCTGGTATGAGTGGCAAAACCAAGATTTCAACTTAATCTTATCTGGTTCTCAAAGCTCTTTTTCTCACTCTTGACTGCCCCACCTCATGCTTCTCCTAGAACAGCCCTTACCCTGCTTTCATACCTACTTTTCCATCTGCCCCATGATGATCACTGTCTCCTTTGACAGAATGGCCTGTAGATCCTGTTTGGCTCCCTGATTTTATTAGTGATGTCTCCACCACTCCATCACAAAGGACTGCAGTGAGCTAGTACTCCTGAATATTAATTTCTTTATTTCAGTCTCAAAATATTAGATTTATTTTGATCATCATTTAAAATTATTTAAGAAGATATAATATACATTTCTATAAGAAGTAGTGAACAAAATCAGACTGTAGATTTATAAACATCCAATCTATGCTAGTAGTAGAGCCTGGCTGCAGAAAGTGTGGCAACTTCAGTGGGACCTGGGAGCTCATTACAAATAAAAAAAATCTCAGATCCCATCCCAGGCTCCACTTCCTGATCAGAATCTCCAGTTTAACAAGACTCCTGGGTCATTTTATGTATATAAAAGTTTGAGAAGCACTGTTCTAATATATACACACAGGGTATGTGAAATCCTTCTTGCTGGACAAGTTTTTGAAATAGTAGAAAGGGTGAGGATTTGAATGTCAATCAGAACGGTGTCAACACTTACTAGCTGTGTGACTTTGGGCAAGTTACTTAATCCTCTCTAAGTCTTCATCTGTATAGATAAGGAAAGGTCAAAATGGTGGAAAGTTCAGCCAAGAGGAACACCAGGCCAAAAAAGACAAGAAAGGGACATGCATCTTGACATAGGATCATCCAGAGGGAAGAAGAGTGAAGATGCAGAAGGAGAGGGCCTGTACTCCTTCACCTGTCACTGGGAGTGCATGCACATAACATTTGGTTGACATTTAGGAAATAGATGAAATAAATTTCAACTTTGGATTTGCTGTGCCTGTAAATAAATGGTGATATTTCTCTAAGAGACCAATAGAACTGGTGAAACAGAGGTGACTTAAGGATAGACAATCAACTTAATGGAAAAGTTCTTATAAGCAAAACAAAAAATGTCTTACAAAAACACATCTAAATGATATATTTTCACAATTATTCTTTATGGTAAAATAAGTTACGTTTTCCCCCCTATATTCAAGTCTATAATTTTTTTTAAAACCAGTTTACTAAATTCTAAGGATTTTTAAATCATGAATATTATCTTTTTTAGACACAGGTATAGTTTAATCAAAACATCTCTCATTTCTTTGATCTACTTATATAATTTCAAAAATGAAGTAATGGAGCAGAGATTTATCTAACTCAGCATTGATTAGCTAGAACAAAAGATGAAACTATTTATATTGAAGATGCTATTCAAATAGATTCCCGGATAAATACATTTTACACTTGATCTTAGCCAAATGGCTGAGAAGTGATAAGATAAATACATTTTAAAAAATAATTTCCTTGTCAAAATATGGATGTTGCAAGTGTTGCTTTAAATGGAAACATTTCAGAAAATGTTATTAAGGCAATGATTTTTTAAATGAGAAAATAACACTCACATATTAATAAATTATAAAATTCTCTTCCCACCCTCACATTGTCTTTGCTTCATTTTATATTGGAGTAGCTTTCATAAATGTACTTCCTACGTAGGATTTCAGGCATAGGTAAACAGATGATTTCTAAAATAACATGAAAAAGAAAAAAAAAATTCTTACCATTATGTTTATTGGGACAAAAATGTAATAATATGCTATATTTTCAATGGACAGATGTACTTGGGTCAGCCCGAGTATTGTCCTAGGGATTGTTGTTTTTCTGAGCAAGAGTCCGACAAAATGAAACATAATATGTTTGAGTAGACCTGTGATAATCCTCTGCAGAAAAGTAAAAAGATAAAAATGCCATTATACAATACTCGCACCTACGTACATAGTGAAAAACAACTTTGCATGACTTAAGACATTTTGAGATTTTTAAAAAGCTTCATTCTAATTTTATCACATCATTATACTTTGTTTACTTCCTGGAAAAAACTAGCACAGAAAATGATTCAAATCAAAATCTTATATCAGAAACTAGAAGGATCAAGGCAAGATTTATAACTCATATTTCAAAGAAAGTAAGAAGATTATAGAAATTTAAAACAATGCATAATTCATGACAAATCTTGGTATATTTTAAATGTCATTTAATATTAATTGGATATCCAGATAGAAGAAGTTTCTGTGAATTCTGTCCTACGATGAACCCAAAGGGAACTTTTTAAATTTGTACAATAATTCAGAAGTGCCCTTGCAAAGACAAAAATGTCAGTTGAGGATTTTCTAAAATAAAGTATGTGCTCCTGTTTGAAAGACTGAATTGAAAAGTTGGTGTACCTCATGAGCATGACTTGTGAATCACAAGTACATTTTTTATAATTGAGAAAAAGAGTTAAGGTTGTATTCAAATGACAATAGCAAAGTTGTTAATATAGAGCTTAAATTTGCCTTAACAATGGAATTCCACCACTTATGATTAGTGATGTTCACAGCATAGATCATATTGTGCAACAAAACCTGTGGACCAGTAGTAATCTCTCTCTTAGAAGGTACTCCTGTCTTCAAATCTCTATGTGCCCACTAAGCATTTGGGGCCAGAGTTGCACCATAGTCTGTGTCATATCAAGTATAAACTCTATAGGAGAGCAGTAGTTAACAATCTAAGTTATGTAAATGATAGACTGTAACCAGAAAGTTGCATATGGCAAATAAGAATATTTATTTTTAGAAAGGGCAAGTATCTGAAAATATGATTTATGCAATGATTAATCATTTATATTTTGATAATCAGACAATGTTATAGGCCTATTGTCATTTAAGGAGCATATGCTGACAAATGGTTTAGATGAAAGTAATGTTTTATATGAAGACAGATGTTTCGATGAAAATAGAAGATAATTTAGATTGTTATGGGGCCTTAAAATTATATTGCCTAAGGTAGACTAAGTGCTAATAATGCTTACTAGATAGTTATTTTTCTTTCCAACAATAAAGAAATCTCTCATAACAGAATTAATTGTTTCATTCATTCATTTTAAGTTAAAGTAAATCAAATTCTCTCTAAAATAAAATTCCTAAATATAAAGACAGAAATTAAATAGGAACTTTTGTAGCATCACATACAGGTACCATGTTGTTTGAGACCTTGACTGCATTACTTTCTTTGGGCTGCCATAACAAAGTAATGCAAGCTTGTGACTTAAAACAATAGAAATTTATTCTCTCACTGACTCAGAAATCAAGTTCTCAGCAAGGGCATGTGCCTGCCCTTCTCGTGCCTGGTGGCTCCGAGTAGTCTTGGTTTCCTTGACTTACAGATTCATTGCCCTAATCTCTGCCTTCACACAGCCTTCTCTCTATCTCTGGGTCAAAATTTCACTCTTACAAGGACACCAGTAATTGGATTAGGGCTTACACTAATCCAGGGGTCCTCAAACTTTTTAAACACGGGGGTCAGTTCACTATCCCTCAGACCATTGGAGGGCCGGAGTATAGTTAAAGAAAAAGAAAAAGAAAAACTATGAGCAAATTCCTATGCACACTGCACATATCTTATTTTGAAGTAAAAAAACAAAATAGGAACAAATACAATATTTAAAATGAAGAGCAAGTAAAGTTAAATCAACAAATTTACCAGTATTTCAATGGGAACTATGGGCCTACTTTTGGCTAATGAGATGGTCAATATCCAGTTCCGTATTTGTCACTGGTAGTTGTAACAAGTGATGCAAGTGTGTAGCAGTTAGTCTAGATCTGGTTGGAAATTTCAGATGTTTCATTCTGGATAAAGTCTATTCACAGACATAAGTGCTGCCAAAGATGGTTGCCATTTTGAGTGCATGGTTCATGAGATTAGGGTATGTCTCAGAGAGGAGAGATACATAGAAATTAGGCAGGCTGCTTGACTTGAATGTTTCTTTCAGAGAGTTACAATTCTGGAGTTCAGCCAGTTCCATTTGGTAAATTGTATCCACATTTTCAATGTCAATAGAATATGGGTTATGGAAAACCTATATGTCCTATTCATGAAGATGAAGCTCTTTAAATCTAAATTGAAATTTCTGGCACAGTGAGTCTGGGGAGACAAGACTCCAGGCATCTCTGGCCGGTGGGATCTGCCTATAATCATCCCTTTGAGGATACAGGAGCCAGCAAGAAACTTCTGGACCCCAGGAGGAGAACAAAAACAGTGGAAAACTGGCAAGAGGCTGCATATGTTCGATTGACCTAATCACGCCAGCAACCATGAGTACAAGCAGCAGTGAGACTGCAAACTGGAAAGGCCTTACCTGTGAACTGTTTCAGTATTCTTGGACTTGGCACTCAGTTGAGCTGCCTTGGGGAGAGCTTGAGCAGGAGTGTGGAGAAAATTGGGCATTGTCTGGGACCCCAGAATGAGCCACTGAGCTGGGCGAAGTAAGCCATTGTGAAAAAACTGCTCCGGTAAGCTCCACCCTCAGGATCCCAGACCAAAAATCAGGCGTGACAAAGTAACCTAGTGACTGAGCAGCCTAAAGGCGGGGACTGAACTGCCTTACAGCCTTAAACATTAGAGGCAGAGTGAGGTAGTTTTGGCACACTGGAGCCTTGGGCTGTTGCCCTGGGTAGAGGGCCGTGACGTCATAGCTAATAGCAACCTCAAACTCCTGGGCTTGGCACAACCCAGACCTCCATAAGAGCTATGCAGTGACCCCCGACAAGTGAACCACAATCACCGGGCCTCCGCATTTCCTGACCAGGAACTGCGGGAGCCACGCAACCCTGCATCCTCCCTCCTCTGTCCTCCAAGCCTCCACACTAGCCCATTCATTTGGCCAAAAACTCTGGTAGCTGTGTGCCCTCTGGAGCCCTCCCTGCCTCTGTGCACAGCCCTTCTCCTGGCCAGAGACTACTACAGCCTTGGGCTCTCTGTGCCAAAGACACTGGGCACCAGGCACTCCCAGAACTGTGTGTACCACCCATCCAGCACTGTTGCTGGATCCAGGTGTGTCACACACCAGAGCTGCTTCTACAACCAGAACTCCCTAGCTAGAGAAGCCCCAGAGAAACAACACAGGGTCACTCCCTACAAAGATCCAGCAACAATAGAGTGATCCTGCTGGGGTCTAATCTTGGAGAGACACCTCCCCAACTCTGAGGAGGGCCAGAGGCAACAGTGAAAAACAATCATGAGGCAAAATCAACAGACAAACTCTGGCAATATGAATAATCAGAGTAGATCAAATCCCCAAACCATCAAAGGGGCAGAAACAGCACAAGACCCCATGCACAAACAAATAGCTGAGATGTCAGAAATTGAATTCATGATCTGGATAGCAAATAAGATCCAATTAGAATTCCAAAACTTATCTCAAGAATTCAATGAATTCAAAGAGCAAATGACCAAAGATTTTGACACATTGAGACAAAAACTTGCATCCCTCAAAGATCTGAGAAACACAGTAGAATCCCTCAGTAACAGAATAGAGCAAACAGAAGAAAGAATTTCTGACATTGAAGACAAAGCTTTCAAACGCTCCCAAACCCTCAAACAAGAAGAGAAATGGAGAGCAAAAACAGACCACTCTCTCAGAGAGTTCTGGGATACTTCGAAGAAAACCAATATTCATTTTATAGGGATCCCTAATAATGACAAAGTGGCTTCACAAGGCACAGAGTCTCTTCTCCATGAGATTATGAAGGAGAACGTTCCAGATATGCCAAGAGATTTCGAAATTCAGATAGCAAACAGTTTCAGAAATCCAGCATGACTCAACCCGAATAAGACATCCCCCAGACACATCATAATCAATTTCACTAAAGTTAATATGAAGGAGAAAATTCTGAAAGCTGCCAGATGAAAGAAAACCATTACCTACAAGGGGAAGAATAT
>CAUYPK010042345.1:0-19438 GCA_963574355.1 Loris lydekkerianus | reverse complement strand
AGCGCTTTGGTTCAATTTGAATTCGTAGAGAAAAATTGGCCGAAAATCGCTTAATGACATCATATAGTAATAGGCTGAAAAGAATAAAAAAAATTAAAAGTAGAAAAAAATGAACAGCATCAATGTATAGAGTACAAAATTTTCCATCGATCAGTATATACCACGACACAGTAGAATAAATATTTATTGAGATACGGAGCTACAAAAACACATGACATTAAAACGGACAAAACTTTTGAAACAACCTAATATGCTGTTGGAGGTTTAATGTGAAGTCTGAGAAATTTAGTCCTGGATATCATAAGTCTGTTTCCTTGTAAGAAGGGTAAGCAGTTGAATTGAGGGGAGTACTTGCCGAAAGTTTGAAGTTGTTTTGATCAGTGATTAAAAAAAAAAAAGATATGCCTCCCTCCCAAACAAAAGCCTTCAAAGCTGTGTTGGGAGGGGCGTTAGTAGTCCTAGTAGGGTGAATACTCTAGTTCTTTTAAAATGGAATGTTTCTAAATATTAAAATTACTATGTTGGACATCATCAGCATCACTTGGCTTATTTCCAGGAGCAGATGGTATTTTCACTACTGCAGTCCATTGATTTGCCATAAAAATTCAAGTTAATAACTTTTTAAAAAGGAAGTTGCATACATATTTCTTATGCCTTTCAAATGAGTTTTAGTTACTTTGATTAACATCATTTGGTAATTTTTATTGATATTTAGCATTTAATTTAATAATGCTCTAATTAAAAAGACAAAATCTTTCCCCATCTAGGGGCTGTGTATTATTGTGAGTGAATAAACAGATGCTAATAATTAAAAAAAAAAAGACAAAATCTAAATGTTTTCTTCCTATATCACTTTAAAAGTTTGATCTTTAAAAACACTTTATTGAACAGGTTTTCTTTTTAAATTCACTTTGTAGTACTAATGGATTTTTAGTTTGTTTAGTGGTTTTATTTTTATTTTTATTTTTTTTGAGATAGGGTCTCACTCTGTTGCCCAAGCTAGAGTACAGTGGCATTATCATAGCTCACCTCAACTTCAAATTCCTGGACTCAAGTTCTCCTCCTGCCTTAGATTCCTGAGTAGTTGGGACTACAGGTGTGTGCCACCATACCCAGCTAATTTTTCTACTTTTTATAGAGATAGGGTCTGGGCATGTTGCTCAGGCTGGTCTCAAATTCTTGGCCTCAAAGTGATCCTTTCCCTTAGGTCCCCCTATAGTACTGGGATTGTAGACAGGACCTACCACGCCCAGCCTTAGTTCATGTTAACTCAAAGATTGTCTGCATATTAGGTTGTTTAAAAGCTCAATTAAAAAGTGAAAAGTAGAAACATTTAAAAAACATTTGGAGTTATTTCATAAATCGAAAGAACTATTTGTAAAATAGACATATTCCAAATCATTGTGTATTTTAAAAGTAATTTTCATATATGGCCTTTCTTTTACCTCTCAAAACTCTATCCTGTGAGATTGATGTGTAGAGTGGAACAAGGAATACTATTCCATTTAACTAATTTGCAGAAGTCACAGGCAAATAATGTTAAAGCGGGACCAGAAATTAAGAGTTGTTAAAAACTGGACGAGGGTTATTTTGTTTTCTTTTTCAAAATACAGTTCAGTTGATTGCTTTTGTATATTGCCTCTTGGCTCAGGCTCCTCATGTAGTTGGGACTACAGGTTCCTGACACAACAGCTGGCTAGTTTTTCTATTTTCTTTCTTTCTTTTCTTTTTTTTCCTTTTTTTTTTTTTTTTTAAGTAAAGATTGGTCTCACTCTTGCTCAGGCTGATGTCTAACTACTGACCTCAAGCAATCCGCCCATGTCAACCTTCCAGAGTGCTATGATTACAGTTGTAAGCCACTGCGTCCAGCCTCCTTTCATAATTTCAATAATTATTAGTATACTGGATATATTTATTGGATATAGTAAAAAGAATCAAGTTTGTTCTTACTTTTCTGAACACACTGACTTCATAGACATTCTCTGGAGTCCTTCTATCCTAACTCCCACTTAAATGTTAATGATGTAATGTATTGTTACTCCCAGAAGTGTTTGTTTAAAAGTACTTTCTGGGGATGAAAGTGCTTAACTCAAAAGAATGAATTAACTTTCATTAGTGTCACTTGGATAAACAATATGTTGAAGGAGGACCCTCTCAGCCCTAAAGTTACACTGGATAAACAGGCAGGCAAGCTTCCCTAGACACCTCTGAATCGTAAGCATCTTCAGGGTGGGGTTAACAACGGGAATATATTCTCTTTCTGAGGCTACTCCTGTAAGAGGTTCACCCTCCTGGGATAAATAATCTGCAGGTCGGAGTGATATGGCTTATTTCAGAGTGCTTAGTCTGCCTCACTAGCCACCTAGGAATTTCTTTTTCAAATGTTTAGACCTAGAAATCTGCAATTATTTAAACTATTTAAACTAGTTTCCACAAGCCAGTTGTAGATAAGAGTGAATGCTTTTTAGCTGACTTGACGTATAAAAACATGGTCTTTCTACTGAAAGCAAAATATTGCAGGAGTCAGATGTTTGAACTCTTTTCAGCCTAGATTACTTAAGAGGAAACAAACACCAAGATTCAGTTTAATTGCTTGTTATTTTGAAGAAGGAAATGCTAATGTGTGTTTTTCTCCCCGACAGGCTGTATCCAAGACAATATTATTTTGGTGTTTTTGTAGGTCTGTAAGATATTTTCATTGTTCTAGAACTTAAAAACAAGTGGGGATTACAAGTGTAGTTGGACAGTGGAATGTTTCAAGGCTTATCCAAGTAGTTGTTCTCCTTTTAGGTTGAAGACTTAGCCTTATTTGTACTCAAGTCCTATTGATATAATTAGTTTTATTAGAATTTGTAAGCTAGTGTATAAGAAAAACACATTTGAATCTAGGCATGGGTTATATAAATATGGAATGTTGATACATACCGATATATGTGTAAGAGTGTGTGTGTGTGTGCTTAAGTGTGTTTAAATATTAATAAGCACTCTAAAAGGTGGGGTCACACACACAGATGTAGTGTAGAAACTGAGAGTTTGGGCTCTTGTGTTGGTCTGCCTGTGTTTGAGGCTTTACCACGTACTAACTGGGTGATATTGGGTGAAATATTTCCTTATTCTGTGCCTCAGTTTCTTCATCTGTAAAACAGAGGTAATAATGGTACCTGACTCTTACAGAAGTTGTGTTTTAAATTAAATTAATGCATGCCAAGAACTTATAATAATGTTTGACACATAAATGGTCTTAATGTTATTTATTATTTATGTAAATTATTATTAATGATACAGGCGAATCAGAGAGGGGAAATAATAATTTTGAATTCCCCCACCTCCAACTATTTTGAAGCCAAGGCATTCATTAATTTTGTGGGTTAAAATAATAAAATTGTTTCTTTGTCATTAAGAGATTAAGGAGGATATATGTAGACAGTCTCTAGTTTATTCTTTATGATATACCTTGCATTAACAATTTTTGACTATTTGTAAATTCTTCTCTCTCATTCTCTACTTTGAAACATGGAGGGCTTGGAAAATACATGTCTTTTGTTCATTTAGTGTTAGATCTCAATTTTGTCTAATCAGTGTTTGAACGAAATGGCACTTGGATGGACTTCCTTCCAAGAAAAACACTGGGTGTTTCAGGAAGTGGTCTTAGTGAGTCAGAGGATAATACTTTTTCCTCTGAGTCAGTTTTGAACCTCCTTCATATAAATAGGCGTGCTTTTACCAAAAGTTCTGCTTTCCAGATCAGATGTTAAAATCATCATTGATACCTAAACATACCAGCAACAGTGCCCCCTTCATTGCTATTTCTACTGTTAACATGGAAAGTCTTACCTAATTATGACTTTAGAAATTTTGATAGATAAATACTTTTTAAAAGTTTCAATTCTACTCTGTACTTGTAAATTAGTTTCTGATTTGCACCAATTTTTGCCTCAGATAAGAGTGGGATCAGGTGGTTATTTTGGTAAATTATGGAGGAATTTATGTTGGTAATAATATCCACTTTGATCACTAAAATTCTATGACTTTTATTTTAGCACATGTATATAATGACTCTCTACAGCACAATTTCAAGGATTATTTTATAAAAGACTGTAGGAGTTTGCCTTACTATGTAAGGAGTTGCAAAAGAATAAATTGAAGTGGTTCTTGATAACTACGTTAAAAAATGTTAAACATGAGAACTGTTAATAATTGCTCAAAGACTACATGTTGTTAATGTTGAGTTGGTCAGGGCAGAATTTGAAAAGGGGAGGAATTAAAGAATTTACAAATTGCTAGATAGGAATAGAAGGTAGGGTAAAGGGCATTTAGGGTAGGGACAGATGCCTGGATGTGTCTGTGCAAGATATACTCAGAAGAAAGCGTGGTGCTAGTGAGGGGTTTTATATAGTACTGGAGAGAACATGGACAACTGGGGACATGATTTAAGGCAAGATTATGATGGAACTTGAATGGTAAGCAGAGAAAGGTTTAGTGTGTATATGTAATTGGTAACATTATTTACTCTAATTGTCATATGTTTCTCCTGAGTTTTATTTGGTTAAATGAAACTGATTTTTACTTTAATGAAATTCACTAGTACTAGTAGTACTAGTATTTAAAGAAAACTTCTCCATTTCTATTTCTCTGTAATATATCGTTCTTCAAGAAGATTAACAGGCAGATAGATCTCAAATAATCCATGTGTGCTTTTGTACATAATACTTATAATAATCTTAATCTCATTTTACAGTTGAGTAAACTAAAGCTTAGGGAGGATAATGTCTTGTCCAAGGTCACAGAGGGGTTATGGAGGCAGGATTTACATTCAGGGATGTCCATTTTTGCACCGTGTTTTCACTGGGCCACCGTACCAAAATAAAAGTATTGGAATATACTCAGTAAGCTTTTATTATTTCCAGTAGCTCTATAAAAACAACTCAGAGGCACACTCCTTCTCAGCAGAAGTATTACTTTCAGGAATAGGAAAGTGTATTTTGGCTGCTAGGAAATTACCTTGCGGGGATGCTTTCTCCCCTTCTTCTGCTCTCAGAAATAGCGGTAGGACCAATTTTGTTTTCTGAGAGTACGTTGTTGTTATTTGAGCCTCTATAAAATTTGCAAGGGCAATTGAACAAGTTTAGGGAACATATATGGGCTGTTTCAGATGACCTATCCTTTGCCCATTTATATTAGGAGATTGATGGTTGTTTTTCATTTTACCTTAAGCATTTAGTCCTAGATTAGTTGAAGTGTTTGATTTTCTATTTTGGCATATAGGACAGTTATTCCAAGACTATGGTGCTTTGTTTCATTCTATTTCCTTTATGGTGAGGAAGCAGCCATGTGACTCTTGGCAAAACTGGCCTTCCCTGAGGTTTCTATAGTGCCAATTGTGATTAAACACCATTTGTGTAAACACCGAATCTTGACGTATCTCATAAAATTCAAACACTTGTTTCCCAGAAACGAGTGAATATCTACTGGAAAGGAGCAGGTCAGTCCCTAGGAGATTGGCCTTGTTTTCCCAGCTAACTATAATAGTAATGCTACTGTGTGCTTTTATATACTCTTTGCAGGGCTTTGCAGCAGCTAAATTGTTCTTTTAAAGAGTTGGCAAAGATTTATTTATTTTTCCACTCCATTTGGGGAAACAAGGAAGTTGGCTGTCAATGAGAGAGATCAAGAGGGAAAGGTAGGAGGAGAGCGCTATCTCTGGATGTCTGTTTACAGTGATGATGAAGGTGACTTGGGGGGGATTTAGGGAGTGTAGTTGACATTGGTTGCTCTTTTCCTTGAGTAAGTAGTTCTTGTTAGAAGCTAGAGATGCTAAACATTTTCTAGCTTCAACGAGTTAAAATATTTTCTAAGGTTTTTTTTTATAACATTATTTTATTCTGTCTTATAGGAAGATTTGAAATAAACATCTTCATTTGGCCAAATAATAAAATATTCATAGGTAGAATTTTTTAAAAGACTTTATGAAACTATAGAGATACGCCATTTTACCTCTGTGAAACAGTTTCATAGGCCTTGTAAGATACTTCCTTCATAATCATTCATATGCTCTCATTCTTTGTAAAATATATGTTGGATATAAAAGTTGGATATAAAAATGAATTTTGGTTTTATTGATTACCATTATACGGCTGGAAATATGTTCCCACAGAAGAATATTTGTGAACAGTTGTAATAGATGTGAACTTTGCAGAGCAAAAGTCAAAATAATGCCATGCCCTTTAGAATTTTGTAATCCTTTTGACACTGTAGGGCAGCGGTTCTCAACCTGTGGTTGGCAACCCCTTCGTAGCAATGAAAATACATCACGGCATTAGGAAGGTTGAGAACCACTGCTCTAGGGTCTTTTTTCTGGTACTACCTTCGTTTTTTTCTTGATACTATTAATATTTCTAACAGTCCTGATCATAATTGCTTTTCTTTATTGTTTATCAGTAAAACTCGATTATCGGTTCTTTACTATATAATATATGGACTACCATTTGTAATAAACTTGTAGCAAAATAAAAAAAAAAAATCCTTGTCAGTTCTTTTTAGATGTTAGGTGATGTGTGATGTTAAGTGAAAAAGTAACTCTGTAACCATTGTTATCTTCTCTGTGGCAAAGTGGTTGAATTTTATTACACGAGTTCTACTTATTAGCTCTTGGGCACTGAGCATGTTATTGAAGTTTATAACTCTCTTAAGTCATCTGTAAAGCAGGAATGATAGTGGTTTCTGCTTCATGGGGTTGTTGTGACAACTAGAAGAAAATAATGCATGTAAGGTGCTTAGAACTGTGCCTGCCACATGATACTCTCTGAATGTGAATTTCCAGTGACGCTGCCACTGTTCTGCCTCTATGTCCTTCCACTGTCACTGCAATCTGCAGTTAGTAATAGTTCACTTTTCTTTAGTGCACTGATTTTATAAAATCATTTGGCTTCTGATGAGGGATGACATTTATGCTAGCTAAATGATACCCAGTTTATTTAATCAAGAGCTGGAATTGACTTAGAAAAGCTAAAATAAACTTATTTTTATTAGCAACACATTTTAATTATATTAGATCATGCTTCTCCCCCAAGATTTACCTTCTTCAGTCTATAGGCTGGCATTTTCCCAGTTGCTTAGAGCAGGCGTCCTCAAACTTTTTAAACAAGGGGCCAATTCACTGTCTCTCAGACTGTTGGAGGGCTGGACAATAGTTTAAAAAAAAAAACAAAAAACAAAACTATGAACAAATTCCTATGCACACTACACATATCTTATTTTGAAGTAAAAAAACAAAATGGGAAGAAATACAATTCACACCGCTTCATGTGGCCTGCGGGCCGCAGTTTGAGGACGCCTGGCTTAGAGTTAGGAACTATGGGAATGGAAAAAAAAGAAATGCAAATGTGGCATTGTTAGCCCTTGTGATAATTCTCTCTTCAAATAGCTTCTTCCTTCTGTTCTCAAATAGCCAACTTACCCAAACAAATTCATCTTAAATTCCCAAACAAGAATCCACCCAGTGTGATCCAGGGAATGTGAAGGTTTTCTGGTGATTTCTTCCTTCCCTTGCTGATCCAAAGACCATTTTAAAACTTATTAATTCACTGTAGAGGGTTGTATTTCTGCCTGTTTCAATTCCAGGTGCTTAAGTTCAGAAAGGCAATTTTTGGAGCCCCATAGTAGACATACTATTATAAAAAAAGGTCTATTTCTGCCCAAATGGAACACTAGTTCAACTATTTTTTCTCTTAACTTCCCAACTCATCAAGTCCAGGTTCTTAAAGTCCCTAAAGTTAGTGTTTTATATATTTTAATATAGGATTTTTTCATTTTTGTGCTGTTTCATAGCTATTGTATTTTGTTTATATTCAGATTGTCACCCAAAATAGTATCAATTATAGCATTCTTGTTCTGAATCATTTTTGTGTATATTTCTTTGTCAAGAGAGTACTCTTTCTGTGTACCAGTGTTTTCTTTCTACTTTAGGATATAAAATAAAAGTTTATTTTAAATTTTAGAAGTGGGGGAGAGGTAATGTGTGCCAAGTCTTGAAACATTGAAGACACTTTGAACAAATGCACATTCTTTGTTTCAGTGGTTCACTAGTTATCCTGGATTATAAATGGGAATTTCTGAGATAGCATTTTCAGAATGAATCCCTTCTGTGTATTATATTTTTTAGAAGTTAATGGCCAGGTTTGACTTATTCTGAGGGTCTATCTTTATAAATGCTATCTATTTTTTCTTTTACTCAATTAGCAGAAGTTATGCTATTTATGAGTTTTCTTATTCCATGTTGCTCTCCTACTAGTTTGTAAGCTCTATGAAGGTAGGAAACATTTCTGTCTTGTTAACTGTGCTCTCAGTGTCTAGAGTCACCCTGTTCAGTACAGTAGCTATTAGCCGTATGTGGTTATTAAATTTGAAGTAATTTAAATTTAACAGAATCTAAAATTAAGTTTCTTAGTGGCACTAGCCGTATGGCAAGTACTCAACACTTGTGCTTAGCTACTGTATTGAGCAGTGCTGACATAGTACAATTCTTTTGTTCTAGAAAGTTCTATTGGACAGTGCTTATCTAGAGCACTGAAAGGCACATACTAGTTATATACTAAATATATGTTAAATGAATAAATGAATGAATGAATTACTCAGATTGGCTGGTACCAATTAATGTTGAATGATTCTCGTTTGTGTAATCATTTATGAAGGTCATTTGAATTCTTAATTAATCAGAGTTGACATTCCCCAGACACCTTCAAAGTACTGGATTAATTACTAGTTTGTTGTTTTTTTTAAAGTATGTAATAGTGGTTAAAAGAACAACTTCTTGTCATTGTCATGGCCAAGTTACCTTTACTTATAATTTTAATAACTCCCATATCCTCATTAAAATGGAAATAAGTTCTTATTACCTCTTAAGGTTATAAGAATTAAGATGATGCACGTAAAGTGCTTGGCTTAGTGGCGAGCATGCTAAAACACCTAATAAATAAACATTGTTGTTTTAGCAATAGTAAAATAGTGAGGTGGTGGGTCACAGCTATAATCCTAGCACTCTAGAAGGCCGAGGCTTGAGCTCATGAGTTCAGGAGCAGCCTGAGCAAGAGCGAGACCCTGTCTCTAAAATAGTTCCCGTAGTCCCAGCTACTTGGAAGGGTGAGGCAAGAAGATCACTTGAGCCCAGGAGTTTGAAGTTGTTGTGAGCTATCAGGCCACAGTACTCTACCCAAGGTAACAAAGTGAGACTCTGTCTCAAAAAAAAAAAAAAAAAAATTAGTCAAATAGTAATATCTGAATTTGCCCCACTTCATGGGTGATTTCATGGCTATGAGGAACTTTACTGCTGTTCTTGAGAACTCTCATTGCTACGGTTTTGCAGATATTTTTCAAAGATAATACTAGTCATAATCAAAGCTTATTTTTAATGCCTTTTAAATATGAAAATTAATGGATGTTATTTTTTCACATTGGATTTAACTTTTTTCTTTCTTTAATATGTATTACTATGTAAAGTATGTAAACTCTTAAGAAAGTTTCACAATATTTTGTAGGCAACTTGAATTTTGAAATTAATATGCAGGTATCTCAGCTTTTCTTTTTTTTTTTTTTTAGAGTAGCTCAACAAGAATTTGTTCAGCTGTATTCATTTAAATGAACTTCTCTTTGGAAAAAAAATTAAAAATCTGAATCATCAAAATGAGTAAATTAGAGATTATTTGCCTCAGAATGAATTCCAGGATTTATTTACGAACCTAACTCTGTTCTGCATTTAAAGCTATGATTTAATTTTTAGAAAAGCGATTAAAGCATGAGTTTTTTTCATGCACAGTATACCCGATATAGCTGGGAATGTGGCCCCCATTTTTATGCACCATAGTGTTGTTTCTTTTCTGGAATTTGAAAATAGCATTTGTTGTTATAATAACAACATGCAGTTAAACATATACTACCAAAATAACAGCTGACTTTCTCTAATGTAAATTTCCTTCATTTTTCTTGTGTAACTTTCACTCTAGTTGTTTTGGTAGGTTTGTTTTTAGTACAAACTTGTACTCATATTTCATGGTCTGCCTGAACATCTCGAGTTTGGAATAGAAGTGACTTGAGTTTTTCATTAACAAGTACTTGTTAATGTTTAGATAATCGAAATATGCTACAGAAAAATGGCAGAGGAAGCACATACATCATGTTTCACTTTCTTTAAATAAAACTATAGTAAAGGGATTTTAAAAATGTAGCAACCCAGTTAGACAAAGGGACTTTGGAAGGCCTGTGGGTAATTGTGACTAACTTGGAAGTCCCAGGAAGCTGAAACCTAAGCTGCCAATGAAAGACTCCGAGAAGCAACCTGATTTTCACTTCAGAATCTCTGAGAGAGTCAACAAAGAGGGTGAGGCTGAAAACAGGAAGAGCAGGGGATGGGGTGTTTATAGTGAACTTAGATCCCCATGCCTCCTCATCCTCCAGTAGGACTTTTTTTTTTCTTTTTTTTAATTTTGCAGTTTTTGGGCGGGGCTGGGCTTGAACCCACCACCTTGGGCACCTGGGGCTGGCGGGGGCCCTACTCCTTTGAACCACAGGTGCCACCCAGGACTGGTAGTTTATTCTGTGGAGGATGTGAGCAGAGAACTCTTTCGCTTAGGGTGCCAAGGCACTGGAGAGTGGAGGATTAGGAGAAATGCTTACTAAACAGTGAGAAGCCTCCAGCCCAGTTTTGTCACCCATTGACAAAATTTTGGCCATCAGCTTTATATTCTCCATGTGTGAAATGGGAGGATGCTTCTTTGGAAATGCTGATTAGTCAGAGCTATGTATGCTTAAGGTAGGAGTCTCCCAGCAGGACTGCTCTTCAGTGGGGGGAACACGTTCACAGGCCTCACCCAGCTTCCACTGACTTTCTTATCAGCTTTATGGTGCTTCATTTTCAATATGAGTAGTGACTGATGATCACCAGACATTTGAAGAATTCAGAAACCAAAACAAGCCTGATGAAAACAAGGAAACTGGCAGAAATAAGAGACAATCAAGGAAGAAGAAAAGTTTGAAATAGTTTCATTGATATTCTCAGAAAGATATACTGCAGTCAGAAAATAAGACCAGGTATTAAAAACAAAGGAACATTTAGGGCACAAAAATGCACTCCTGGAAATTGCAAGTTGATAGAAAAAATAAACTCAAAATGATTTTTGAAGATAAAATGGAGGAGGCCACTCAGAAAGTAGGACACGAATGAAAAGTACAAGAGAAAACCCAAGAAAGGTAGTAACTTAGTCCAAGAGGTCCTCCTCTGAGCAATTGAATTTCATAGAAAAAAGATGTAATGAGGAAACTATCAAAGGAATAATACAAGAATAATGATTTTCAAGTTTGAAAGGCCTATTGAGTTTAGTATGTTGAATTAAAAAAAAACACACCTATATCATAATGTGTAGAATCAGAATGGTTTCTGACATTGAGCAGCGGCATTGAAGACAGAAAGGGCAATGGCCCTAGAATTCTGCAGCAAAAACACCTTCCAATTTACAAGTTGAAAACCAGACAGGCTTTTGATCACGTGTAAAGGTAGATACATTTTAGTCATGTATGGCTTTCAAAATTTGCCTTTTATATAGTCTTTCTTAGAAAGTTCCTGAAGTATGTATTCTACCGAAATTAAAAAAACATAAATAAAATCATGAAGGAGGACACAGGATTCAGGAAGCAAGGGCTCCAGAGAGGAGAAGGATGAAGGGAGTGCTTGGGCTGATGGTAAATTGGGATCCATGATGAAAGTTGTGCACGAGCCTGGGGGATAAAGACAGCAATTGTTTCAGGGCAGAGCAGGAAAATGGGGGGTCTGGAAGGGACCCCCCAAAAGAGAAAGGTGGTAGAATAATGGTAGAATTATTACCACTTTGTGATACAGATTCTCACTTCATGTCCAGCTTTGTTCCTCATTACTTCCTACCCCATATGTCACTCTTCAATAATTCCAAACTATGGGTGCTTTCCTACGTATACAAAGCCCTATCTTGAGTTTACTCTTCCCTTTTCTCTTCTGGCTTTCTCAGCTCCTGCGCCACAGGCTGTGAAGGAAGGCCTTCCTGATGGAATGTTCTCCCCTTCCAGCCCCAGGGGCTCACCTTACATACTGGCCCTCTCTCTACTTGCCACGTTGTGTACATGATCCCTTCCATGTCTCTCCCTGACTATACTGAGCATTTCTAAAAGTCTTTATCTTGCTTTCTTTAGTTCAGTCCTTCTTTGAGAGTGATTTTGTTCTCTAGATAATCCCTAATCTAGTTCCCCGTGGACTTGATACTTTGCCGTTCTTTTCTTGACTATAATGTGCTCTTTTCTCTAAGGTGCTTTGTTTTTTTCATAAGATAGGAAAGTTTTCAAGGGAAGTTTGTTAGTCCTGGGTTTTCTGTGAGTGGATGAGATGCTGGAGATTTGTTCTCTTTGTAGGAACACCTACTGACAATCTGGGATGTTTTTTGTATTCGGTCACATGCAGACAGTTACTGGACTTCATTCTGTTGTTTGATTTTGATGACTCTCTGTTGTGCCACTTCCTACAATGCATTAGGACTGCTGCCTCCATTCTTGAAGATAAATGAGAAACAGTTTGAAAGGAGTGCGTTTTTATCTTTGTGAACAAAATGTTAAGAAGCATAGAATAACAGGAATAAGGAGCAGTTGAGAAGGATTTGAGAATTTTACAGTATCAGCTTAGTCATGAACTTTCTAGAGACTTACAAACTTGTACATGTTGAACTTGATGACTCTGATACCTAAAGAAATAGATAAAATACTTTCTTAGAGCAAATACCTGCTCTTGTACGGTCATTATGCTGGCAATTGAATCTATAAAACCATGGATTGCTAAACAGAATAGACAAATTGAAATAGTAATCCTTGATAAGATGTGATACCTCTGTGTTATCAAAATAATGTTTGAGTAGTCTGGCAGGCAGGAGAGATCAAGTTGAGATAAGAAATAGCATTTTCTTGTAAAATCTATAAGTACTTTGGGGGAGTGTAAGCATGTGCATTTGTAATATACTAGAGAGCTTTATTTAACCTTTTAAAAAATATAATTCCATTGTTTTTTAGAAATCCCCATGTGGTTTAACAATTAAGTTTTTACTTTCAGTAACCTTGGGGAAGATAAATTTATGATTTAGAAACAGGGGATGAGTTCAGTACGTCAGCTGCCAAAAGGTGGCACTTCCTACTGTATAGGTTGCAGGCATTTATAAAAAAAAGTATACGTTTTATGAAACATTGATCCTCTTAAGGAGCTGTGCTGAAAATGCAGAGTGAATCACCTGTAGTATTTTGTTTACCATTGATGTCCTTTGCTCTAGGTAACACAGAGGAAGGTAATCATGTGGTGACAGGGTGGTTAAATATTAAAATGTTATGTCTCATCTGTGGGTTAGAACTCTTCTAATTGTACCTGTGATGTTTTATGATTTACTATTTTTAGAGCCCATTTAATGCATCAGAATGAAATTTGAATTCAGGAGTTTCAATCTCATTAAGAATAGTTTAATTTGGGCGGCACCTGTGGCTCAAAGGAGTAGGGCACCGGCCCCATATGCCGGAAGTGGTGGGTTCAAACCCAGCCCTGGCCAAAAACTGCAAAAAAAAAAAAAAAAAAAAGTTTAACCAACGTTTCTTCTTTCCTCGGTCCTCCCATACCCCACACCTGGCCTTTGCTAATCACCATTCAACTCTCTATTTCCAGGAGTTCAAGTTTTTTTTTTTTTTAGGTTCCACAATGTAAGTGAGATCATGTGGTAGTTGTTTCCCTGTGCCTGGCTTATTTCTCTTAAGATTGGCCATAAACTTTCCGTCAGGCGGGAGGAAAAGTTCTGGTGATCTATTATACATCATGGTGACTATAGTTTATAATACATTGCATATTTAAGATAGGTAACAGATAGAATTTTAAATGTTTTCACCACAAAGAAAAGCTAAATATTTGAGGTGATATGCTAATTAGCCTGATTTGATCATTTCGCAATGTATGCATTTATCAAAACATCACATTGTACTCTATAAATATGTACAATTAGTAGTTGTCAATTAAAAATAAAAACCTTAAAATAAGAGATGATTGAGGGCGGTGCCTATGGCTCAAAGAAGTAGGGTGCCAGCCCCATATACCAGAGGTGGTGGGTTCAAACTGGGCCCTGACCAAAAATTGCAAAAAAATAATAATAAGAGATGGTTGATGGTTTTAGAGGATGTTTTTCTGTCTTCCTAGATTATGTCAGGCCCTGGTAGCTCTTCATTTGCCTTTGTAAAATACGTTGAATTATCCTTATTTAGCAGATGGTGCTATCATAGAAAAAAGATATTTAGCTTTGAAAATATATCATAATTGGTCCTAATTTTCTCAGTGGATTTTTTTGTTCCTATCATGTCACTCAATGACATGAAATTTAATTTAGGTTCATAGCATATCAGTGAATACTAGCCCTCAAGGCTGATTTATAAAACATAGAGATTTGGGAGAAAAAAAAAAAAAAAGGTGGGAGGGGCCGGATTTCTTCTCATTCTGAAATGTTTACTGAAATGTTTTCAATTGAGAACTGAATTCACAGAAAAAGTCCAGTTTTATTCTTATCCTGGGAATAAATATCCACAGTGAATATTCTTTCTCTTCTGGGAATTTTATACCCAACATCCAACAACTTTTTGCTTCTGGGAAAACTTGAACTTCCTAGATGATGTTTATTTTTTAACATTCTGATTATGTTGTGTTCATGGTAGCCCAGGATCTCTTTCATGCCCTTTTTCTTGCCTCTTTATTTTTTTTTGTTTTTAAGCTGTATTCTATTCCTAGCACTTAACTGAAGCATAGCTCAGTTCTTATCTCAATCTCCTGAGAAAGGAGTTTATAGGGAAAAATTAATCATGAGTTTCTATTCTATGAATCTGGGCCCTTCTGTTTTGCTTTTCTATCATTTGGTTTAATAAAAAAATACAAGAGGTAATTATGTCATATAGAAGAATTTCAAACAATTCATGCAGGTACTTTTTCCCTGCAGAGGTAGGGTATAACACTCTATCCTTTGCTGAACATAGTGACTTCCTTCCAAAGAGTACTTTGTGGTGGAAGTGGGGGAAGTCACCTTATAGTGGGGAAGCCTGACAGATATTTCCCCAGTCAGGGATTGAAGTTAGCATAAACAAGGATAAATCATTCTAATAGCTTGTGCTCTTGAGATGCTGTGATAAGAATGACAAGTTACCTCTCTGATCTTCCATCCCCAAATCTATAACTCTAGACTAGTCCTGGGAAAAATATCAGCTAAACCCCTCTTGAGGGGCTGCTACAGAATAACAGAATATTGTACTCCTTACTAAATGTCAGTATCATTTTCCTGGGTTGAATTGTGATCCCTTAAAAGATATGCTCACATCCCCCACCTCCACCCCTGTTCCTATGTGTGTAACCTCATTTGAATAGAGACTTTGCAGATGTAATTAAGATGAGGTCATACTGCGTTGCAATAAACCCCAATCCAGTGACTGGCATCCTTAAAAGAAGAAGGAAGTTTGGGGGCAGATACACAGGCACAGAAGGCAAGTTGAAGATAGATAAGGAATGCCAAGGATTGCCAGAGGAGGCAAGGAAGGACTTCTCCCAGAGCCTTCACAGAGAGCCTAGCCCTTTGGATACTTTGATTTCAGACTTCTAACTTCTAGAACTGTGAGAGAATAAACTTCTGTTCTTTTAAGCAGCACAGTTTGTGATAATTTGTTAAGGCAGCTCTAGGAAGCTAATATATACCATCATCAAAAGCCTGGTGAGTCAGAAGACTGGTCCCAGTGTGAAGGAGTCTAGTGAGACGTGAGAACTAAGTGTAATGTGTTACTGTGGGTAGGATCCTGGGACAGAAAAAAGACATGAGGTAAAAACCAAGGAACTTGGAATAAAGTACTGACTTCTGTTAATAACAAAATATTATTGGTTCATTAATTGTTTCAAAACACCATACTAATGTAAGATGTTAAAGAAATGGGAACTTTACTGTCTTCCTACTTTTCTGTAAATGTAAAAATGATACAAAAAATTTATTTAATACCCCCCCCCCCGAATTTAGCTGCCATTTTAATTGGACCCCATTGCATGTTCTAAAGTAAATGGCAGTCTCTTGAAGGGTGGTGCCAGTGGTGATGAGCAGGCACCTGACCTGCTTTTCCTGACCGGTTTCATCATAGGACGCTTTTCAGTCAAAAACTATCAGTGATAAGGTACATGCTCCTTTGAAAGTCAATTTGTTGTAGTAGTCATTCTGTATGGCTATATGTAAGTCCACTGTTAATTATGGAACCAATACGATCAGGGAGATATACACTTTCTGGTAACAGGTTTGAGCCTCTATGAGCAAGGTATATGTGAAAAGGACTCATACAGAAAACAAATATATAGAGACTTCGTGAAAATTCCTCATGTCCTTTGTGAAACTTACTGAAAACCTTACTTCAAGATCTAGTCTGACCACCACTTCTCCCCACACCCAACTAGCCAAAATTGGAGTTGGGGAAGCCAGTAATAGAGATTGAGAAAATTTCTTTTGTCTCTAAACTTTATTCCCTTTCATAATATATTTTTATTTTGTTAGAAAACTCCAGCTTTCCCTTTTTCCCTTTAATATAGAATTAATTGTAATGGAAAAAATGCAGTGGTTCTGGCAAATGTATGAGTATTCCATACTATTTAAGGTGAAACATTTAAAAGAACACTCCTTTATGTTTAGAAAATGTTTCAACTATGATAAATTAATCCTAACAAATACAAATGTATATTTAGATTTTTAGCCAGGGAAAAATTTGGTATTACTCAAAGCATTCAGGTTAACTAATACATATTTGCTATTATAGTTAAAAGTAGTTTTTAATATGTGGCATTTCTAGACCTGATGGTATTTTTTTCTACATTCTTCAGAGAACAGCATATTTACATAGCAATAAAGCTACTCTACAAAAAAGTAGAACTATTACTGGTATAATATTTCTTTCCCTAAAGCAAACTCTCTTCCAAATACTGGCATTTTTTAATACTTTAAGAAACATTGTTGACTAAAATAAAGGATATCATTGAGCCACTCACAGTGAAAGGAATGGAAAATTTTGGAGACTATATGGGAAAACGAGCAGTATAACTTACTGGAAGAAAATGGAATGTAAGTCGGTCAGATCAGAGTTTGACTCCTACTTCTAATACTAGGTCCCACATAACCACTTAGGCAAATGACTTAACTGCCTTGAGGCTGTTATTTTACTTCAAAATGGAGCCGATAATCTCATAATGTTGTTCAAAGGATAAAATGAGGTTTTAGCATGCCATATGAAGTGAGGAAGCCTTGAATTTTCTTTTATTTTTCTCTCACCTTTGTGTTCTCGACCTGTGATGTAACAGGTAAGACTACTACTGTTCCGTCATTCATTGCACTATGTGATTTTATGGAGTTGAAATACTGCACAAATGGCACCTAGTCTCAATTTCTTCATCTATAAAATGAAAATAAATATACTTTCTTCAAAAATTAATGTGAAGATTAAATAAGATAATGAATAGAAGATATGTAGCATGGTACCTGATGTAGGGTAAAAGCTCAGTGAAGAGCAGTTTTTAAAAGAAATTAGCATATTTTCCAAGTCAGCAGAGTATTAACAGTGTTTTGAACTGAGGTATTAGTAATTTTTCATCTGAAGCATAGCATCCAGTAGTTCATATTGTGGATAATGTCATCGTAGCAATTCAGGGATTTGAAAAGAATTGAAGGGATATGCTCAGAATAGTGGTAATAGGCACACAAGGCTCTTCCCTGTGTTGGGCCTTCCTGTGAAGTCTTTCACAATGTCAAGCATATAATTAGTGCTAACGTGTTCTTTTATTCTTTTGTAATAAGTATTTTTCTTCAGCTAGTTGTTAAGCCAACAGCATTCTGAATTGATCATAGACTTTTCTTAAAATTATATACTAACTTATAAATAGCCTAAGAATTTTCTCATAGTTGTATAAAAAGAGGAACTAAGTTCATTATTTTAAGTAATTACAGTATGTTGATTTAAAGAGATAAAATTATTTTATTTAGGCTGGGCACAGTGGTTCACTGTGGTCCATAATCCCAGCACTTTGGGTGTGCAGGAAGATTGCTTGAGGTTAGGAGTTTGAGACCAGCCTGGGCAACATAGCAAGACCCTGTCTTAAATTTTTTTTAATAAGTAAATAAAATTGTAATACTTTGTCAACATTGATATTGGCCTTGAGAAAATGCTGTTTTCTTAATATGGCCTAGAAATTATTGTGGTACCTTCATAATCTTAATCACTATTAATATTACCATTACAACAGCTGTTCTTAATAGTTTTCAAGTTTAGTCACATATTAAAAACTCTTTATTTACTTAATATGAGACCAAATCACATGGAAATATACATGTTAACATCTTTACTAGTAGTATTTATAAGAGGTATTAAAAGGGGGTTGTTTAGAAGACATTACAGGAGACAGCATATGTGATGATTTAAGATACTTAAAACACATGATTTTATTTTATTTATGTTTTAAGCAAAATCATTGGGAGACAATGTCACAGAGTATTGATAGAAATTAAATTTCAGTGGCCTTTTAGTTAAAACCTTAAATAATGATAATACCCCTTTCCTTTTGGTTATAACTTATATGGGGAGACATACATTAAGTTAAATTGAAATTTACATATAGATACTTCAAGATGCTTTGACATACCCAAATAAATAAATAGTTTAACGAACCAAAAACTTTGTGAAATTTTCTGAGGACAAGTCATTTGAAGGACAGCTCAGTATGCAGAGACCTCCTAGTTGTACGGTAGCAAGATTGAGTTAGTGGTTTTATAACATGGCGTCAGGACCATTTATCACTTTGAAAATTGATATCAGATGCAAGCAAGAACAAAGAAAAGGGAACCTAGAATTTCATTTATTTTTATATGCTGGGATCTTAAAACTTTCAAATATAAATTTAATTTTCTGATATAGCCTTATTTTAGCCTCATTTATTTCTTGCATTGATTTTTATACATTCTGTTTACTTAAGTATAGTGTTTAAGATTTTAGGTATATTTAACTTAGATCTTAAATTTATCATTTTTATCCTTTAATTGCCAAAGAATATTATTTTCTGTAGAAAATAGAAGAAAATTGTGGTATCTATGACTTATTGAAAGTATTTTCATAAGTAAATTGATGCTCTTAAAACCAAATACAAATGACCCTTGAACAAGGTGGGGTTAGGGTGCTGAACCCTCCAGCTGAAAGTCCACATATAACTTTTGACTCTACCAAAATTTAACTAATAGCTTACTGTTGCCCTGAAGACCTACTGACAATATAATCAACTGATAGATATGTGTTTGGTATGTTGTATACATCATATACCATGTTCTTTAGTATAAAGTTAAGTTAGAGA